>VZTM01042276.1:127143-231616 GCA_013400555.1 Jacana jacana
GGGTCGGAGAAGGATTCCCCCCACCCCCGCCCTTATCCTGGCCGCTCCCTCCATGGCCAAAAAAATAAATAATATATAAAATACTCCCGCTTTGAAGCTGTGGCGGCTGAATAACGGGGTTTTACACCGACCCACACCTCAGATTGCAGCTCTTTCGTGGCGAGGTGGGTCGGGGTGGTGTCGGTAGCTATTTCATGGGCTCCCTCCCCTCCCTGTGCCGCCTTCCCTCTGTAGGGTAAGGGAATTACCGCTCGGTCGCTTAACCTCCCCGTGTCGGTCCCTCAGCAGATAATTTCGGGCAGTTTTCAAATCCCCTCCCCCTCCCACCCCCATTCTGTTGTTTGGGGTTTGGTTTTTTTCATTATTTTTATTATCACATTTATGTAACAAGTGCCTGCTCGCACATCAGACTGGCGCTGCCGTCCAGGGCGTTGCATGCTCCGGGGTTGCTGTTACCCAGTGCTGTGTTTGAACATTAAAAAACATGTCTTTCCGTTGAAGAAGACAGGGGTTAAAATGAATGAAGATCTGAAGGTTAATTTGAGCTGGCTGCCTCAGGATCATGTAGAAGCCAGCTCTACCGAGAATGCCTCAGCTGCAGGCTCCTCCCTGGTTCCTGTCGTAGACCCAGAGCCAGAGCTTCTGGTAAACCCCTGGGACATTGTCTTGTGTACTTCAGGGACCCTTATCTCCTGCGAAAATGCCGTTGTGGTTCTTATCATTTTTCATAATCCCAGTCTTCGTGCCCCCATGTTCCTCCTGATAGGCAGCCTGGCGCTGGCAGATCTCTTAGCGGGCATTGGATTGATCATCAATTTCGTTTTTGCATACCTTCTGCAATCAGAAGCTACGAAACTGGTTACGATTGGACTGATTGTTGCCTCTTTCTCAGCATCTGTTGGCAGCTTGCTGGCTATTACTGTTGATCGTTACCTCTCCCTGTATTACGCTTTGACTTACAATTCGGAGAGGACTGTCACTTTTACCTATGTCATGCTTATATTGCTCTGGGGAGCATCTATCTGTGTTGGACTGCTGCCTGTAATGGGCTGGAACTGCCTCAGAGATGAATCCACCTGCAGTGTTATCAGACCACTCACTAAAAATAATGCAGCAGTCCTTTCGGTCTCTTTCTTGCTTATGTTTGCCCTCATGCTGCAGCTCTACATTCAAATCTGTAAAATCGTGATGCGCCATGCCCATCAGATTGCCTTGCAACACCATTTCCTGGCCACTTCCCACTATGTGACCACCCGAAAAGGAGTGTCCACTTTGGCCATTATTTTGGGGACTTTTGCTGCTTGCTGGATGCCTTTTACGCTCTATTCTTTAATAGCAGATTACACCTATCCTTCTATATACACCTATGCCACCCTCCTGCCAGCTACCTACAATTCCATCATCAATCCTGTCATATATGCTTTCAGAAACCAGGAGATACAGAAAGCACTTTGGCTCATCTGTTGTGGCTGTATTCCTTCTAACCTGTCTCAGAGAGCAAGATCACCCAGTGATGTCTGATTGGCAGCTAGGAGGACGCTCCTTACCGTGTTACTTCCCAGACGTTCTTGCGACACTGTCTTTGGTTTAGATGCATTCATTAAATGGTGTATAATGGGTTCATACAAAAACCACAGGATGCACAGACCTTTTTGTAAACAGAAAACCCCAGTGACCAAAATGAATTGAGTGGTTTAAGGGAGACTTCCAAAATCAAAATAATCAGTGTTACAGATTTATAATGTTACTCAGGGTCCTTTTGTTACACTACCCAGCTTTGCCATGATTTTACATTGTCTGCTAATTAAAGTTAGATTGAAACAGCATACCTTCTTTGAAATTGTTTATGTGATCGAGTTCGGTCATACTGCATGTTACAGTCTGTTGTCAGGGTATTTTTTTCCCCCTAATTAATTTTAACAGAGGAAAGAAAAAAAAAAAAAAGGAAAACCTCTGTCCATTACCCCATTTAGTACATCATCAGAATACTCTTCAAAATAATGGCCAATTGTAGCGATTTATGTGGTATTTTTTGTAATAATCTCAGTGCAATGAATTTGCTCTAGGAGAGGAAGTACTTGTATAGCTTTTTACGTTATGTCTCAGCATGAATTAGCTTGATAATTGTTTTAAAGTGTTACCTGTTCTCCCCTGAGTTCTGGCAGGATGGTAAAGCAGAAGACATACTTTGCCTTCCTCATCAAAAGTCAGCCCTTTGTTTTCACTTAGATATGGGACATCAGAGCTCATTATTCCTTTTAAAAATAATTCAGTGGGGCATTTTGAAATTGATGAAACACCATCGCCTCCTTTGGCTCTGTGTTTGTAATAGATGTGACACTAAGTTTATCAGACAACTTTATCTTTTCAGAAGTGTATAAGAAAATATCTAATAAAATAACCTACAAATTATTTGCAAGACATATTTAGCATCTCTGCTGTTCCCCTTAAGTTTGTTATCAAGTCAAATCTATTGCCAATTGTTTTCATTGTTCTGCCATACACTTAGAATACTGAAGTTTATAAATTCTCTGAGCATATCTGGTTCATAATTGTATGCAACCAGAACTGCAACATGAAACAATGTTTCCCCTTTTCTGGCAGTTTCATCCATTACAGAGTATGATTCTTTGCACGGTTCACGTGTCAGTTCACTTCATTATAGGACGATAGTTGTGGTGAAAAAAGCAGAGCTTTTCAAAACTGATTCTGACCTTTTACTGAAGCCACATTAGAATGCACTGGAAATAAAACATTGGTTTCCAATTTGAAGGCTTGATCCTCAGAGAGAAAATCTTGCTGGCAGATGTCTTTGTGAAACTTAAGGTGTATCCTACGACCAGTGCAGGAGAGTTCTTAGAGCCGCTTCCATTAATGTTGATGGGAACCCAACGTGTTAATGCCCTGGCATCAGTAGGAGGTTATGTTCCCTTGAAGGTCAAACTCAGCATACTGTAGTGTTGCTTCAATATCTTCCATTACAATTTTTAAAAACCCAACAAACTCAAGTGTAGAAATAGCAATATTTACACTTCAATGAAAAAATATACCTGTGTAGTATAGACAGTAGAGACAACCATGTTGCTGGTCTGGATTTTTCCAAATGGAATCTGTCCTTTTCACATGGATGTTTGGATGACCGTAGCTTTTTGTGGCAAAGTTTCTGTGACGTTAAGAATCATATGCTATACACAAAGCTGAATCTCAAATGTGAATGAGTTGTCTGTAAACAAGGCTCTGTAGAGATTTCTATGAGCAATAATTAGCTTTAGTTGCAATGCTGGGTTCAAATTCCATTATTTATTTGGTTCAATCTTCATGATATTTGGCTCTTACTTTGTAATCTGATTAGTTTAATAACTGCATGGCATGGACCAGTAGAGCTGTGAAGCTGCAGCTCCCTTGGCTTCACTGCGATTTACAGATGCTCAGCACAGTTAGACTATGACCCCTGCTCAAGTGTAGGATATCAGTGTTCTGTATCTACTTCTGAATGCTAATGAAACTCTAGCCATTGCCTTGTACCTATTTTGTTACAAAATTTTGTATAAGAAATAATCACTTCGTAAACATCCACGCTATGTATGCGTGCAGTTTCGCAAGTATGCAAAGTATTGGGAATAATTGGCAGAAAAAGTCATGAGCTGAGTAATGTAGAGAGGCTGAATAATGTAGAATAGCACTTTTTAAAACAAAAAATAGGTCACGCAAAGGTTACACCCCCTCCTTTTATTTTCCCCAATTGTTCTTCTGTATCAAATTGCTATAATGTATGATGAGGAGCTAAAGCTGTGACCAAAACTCAGTCCTGAGGGCAGCTGTTCCACTTATGCAGACCTGTTCTCATCCTCTTGGATAACCTCACAGGCGCTAGTGGTTTTCTCTTCACCCCCCCCAGGTGGTGGGGAAGCTGGAGAATAACAGCACAGAGAGAGATAACGTTCTCCCCTCTTCTCATGCTTGTTCACTGAGTGTTCTTGTTACCTTCCTCACTCCACAGGCTGCTCAAATCTGCAGAGACTCTCCAGAGTGCTGGGGGAGCTGAACTTTTCCTTGTGCCAGAGCAGAGAGATTTGTAATTGGAAGCTCCTCTCCTGAGGTGCAGTGTGAGTCAAATGGTGGGAAGAAGAATTAATTATAGAAGTTCCAGAAAGCTGGTTTGTAGGGATGTGACTTGCCCTGGTTTGAGAAGTAGCGTATGGTTACCTCTCACCGCAAACAGATGAGAAACATGATGATGTCTCCCAAGCTACTGATGTGACCTCCAGTGAGGATGTTGTCTCTTCCAAAAATATGTTCTTAAATTGCGACTGTGCAGCATACACCAGAAAATCCTCCTGGAAGTCAGTGACAGGTTTGCCCGCAGCTGTCAGAGCAAGCTTTAATGTGGTTTGCAGTGCTGGATGGATGCCATGTAACATACCTGTGAATGAACTCTTGGGAGGGGGGGGCAGAGCTGGGGGTACAAAGCAGCCTACCTCACTTGCACAGAAGAAAAGCTTGCCAGACAGCCACTTTTCAGATCCTGCAGAATTAAACAATTCTCTGCCATCATCTCAGAGTTACAGTGCACACCCCGCTTCTGTATGGTGAGGTGCCAATATCCATCCAAAATCCCTCTGAAGCTGGCAGAAATCCAGCTAGCTTGTAGGATTCTGTCATTTTGGTGTCATTAAACAACACCCATGCATAAGACCAGGGTGTTAGATCACCATTCTGTGTACAGTGAAGGTTCTTTCATATCTCCTTCATAATGACAGAAGACTTTTTTCTTAATGTGTCATTTGGCTTTTTAAAGAATAGAAGTTCATTTTTATTTATTGACTCAAAGTTAGTTACAGGTTGTATCTTGATGGGCTGTAGTCAGTATTTTCATATATTCATTCTCAAGGTCAGGAGAGGATTTTGTTCATTGTCTTGTTGGGGTTTTTTATAATTTCTCCCAACAGTAATATTTCAGCAATAAGGGCGAATACATTTTTAGCACAAAAGCAATAAAATCCTCCATGTTGCGGGTACTACAAACTGCTGAGAAAACTCAAGCAATAGAGAGGAAGCAATACCTTCTTTAGACAAAAAGTAGTATCTTGCATAAGGACTTTAAGTAAGCAGAAGTCTTCCTTTGTGGAGTAGTTGATATTGGAGTGATGTGGGACATTATTTCTGGTCGGTTTGTGTTACAGTTACTGAGTTCTTGAAAGAATTACTCGGCAATAACCTTTAACCTTAGTTCTTGGACCCTGAATTCATGCTATGTGCAAGAAGGAATTATGTACTGCAGTGGGGACTTTTTATTATTTTCATTGTTTGGCATTTAGTTGTACAGCATTCTATGGATAAATTCATTGTGTTGAGGGATTCTGATTGTAACTTGATACTGAGAATACTCCTCACTAAACAAAAACTGAGAATACCTGAATTTGTGATGCCCATCAGGACAGATATGATAAATGATACTAGCCCACTCTGAAGGCATCTGTTTTTTTAAAAGAACAAAGTTGCAAAATCATTGAAGAAAGCCCCTATCAACACCCAGGGTATTTGGAAGCTGAAAGGCCTGCTATGGCTGCTGTTTCTTCCTACCACGGACAGTTAGTGACGTAAGGCACCGTGTCCATCCTTCTTGTTCAGCAGCCAGCCTTGAGGCTTATTGCATTGCTAAAATCCCTCCATGGATATTAGCCTTTGTCTTAGGCCAGCAACCTTTTAGCCCTAAAGAGTTATTTTTCTGTTGCCTCATTTTCTTGGGGATTGTTTTCACAAGTATCTTACTTTTAGAAGCTAAACAGTTTGATAATTTCTGTGGTAAGCTTGGAAAACCAAATATTTCATGTGCTTAGCATATTAGACACTTAGAATGTTGTGTGTGAGAAGCTCTGTACCTTGACTTGCAAGTTACAGGTATGAGGCAGCAGGACTACTCAAAACTACTCAAAAGCATATGAAATTTGGGGCTCAGCCAATAAAAAGGCCAGTGCAGATGACAGAGCGTTACTGCAATTTGGGAAACATAATTTGAAATAGTATTTCAATTTCCTGTTGTTTTTTTTTTTCCTTGTTTTTGAATGCCATTATGTAAAGTGATTGTTTACCCTCTCTTTCAATGCCACATTTAGTTTGGCTTAGTGGAAGTCCAGGGATGTGCAGTGGAGAAAAACATAAGATCTCTGGATCTCTGCTTATAGAGAGGGAACTAAAAGACAGTGGCGTGATTTATAAGTCATGAATAAGCAATAGTGCAGGAAAGATAAATTAAGCATGCGTATCTCCCCCATCTGCCAGCAAAAGAATGAGACTCCTAGTAAACTTGAACGGTCTCATTTCTTGAGATACTTTTTTTTTTGATACAAGAGGAAATTACCCCTTAAAGCTGCGAGCTGCTGGCCTCTTCAGACCAAGAATTTGCAATTCCTTTTAATGCATCAGAAATCTGTATGATCTGCAAGGATATCTGCCTTCATACTAGGTGGGTGCTGAAAGATGAGAGGATGGAAGTCTTCATGGCTTGGTGAATCACCCAGGTACGTGGTTCTTGAGCTTGGATAAGAAGGATGCTTGGATAAATGCATCCCTTGCGAGAAAGTTATTTTAAACTGTCCATTTTGAACCGTAGTGAATGTACAAGGAGCACCTGAGAGGGGCTCTGGGGCTGCTGTTGCTCTGGGGTGAAGTACAGCAGTCCCTGTGCCCTTGGGGCCGGCAGCATTGAACAGTGCCCAGAAAACAGAAAGGAGGAAATATGGGTCAGTGGTGAGATCCTCCTCCCTTGAAAACGTGACCTCATGGGTTTAATTCAGTTTATTACTTGTCTTGTTAGCACAGTCTTACATGGCTTCACTTGAAATTGGAAGCGTTTTTTGGTGGAAAAATATCGAAAATATAAAAGTAGAACCAACAGCAGATTATTTTAGAGTAAGTCATTGTGTGCTTCTGTTTCTTCTAAGGAGCAGCTGAATTTGTAACTTTGCAGTAACTGGTTCTTTGAAAACAGTGTGCCCTTGCACTAAAAAAACCTAAGAAGTCCATGCTGCAGATCTTTTTGCAAAATTACTGTGATTGTATAAGCCAGACAAGAAGAAACAGTTGCATTTTTCCCTGTTACACAAATTTCTTCTAGAAGAGAAGGAAAAAACCCAAACCTGAATGTAGGTTATGTGAAACCATACTGTAATTAGCTACTGCGTCACTGCTGTGATGCAAGCTCATTCAGTGCCATTGAAAGGATAAGGGGAGGATTTTTCCAAGTGGGTTGGGAGAGCAAAACTAATGTTAAAACAAAGGTCAGTCGAACTTGCATCCCAAATGAATTGCCTTGTGAAGACACTGGCCTCACCTCCCCAAACCTTTTGTTTTGGGCTCTACATATGCCAAGACAGATTTTACAAACCCTGGCTGACATGCTAAATATTTAACTGCATGAGATAGTATTATGGGTTTCCCCCTCCCAGGTGGAGGGAAAACTTTTATGTCCCAAAACTAGTGAGCAGATTTATTTATCTGGTATTTCTTCAGTAAAACAGACCTTTCTAAAAAGCATAGAGTACTCTTGGGCATTCACTGCCTATTTAGGGGCTTTGTTAAATTTACTAGTGTAGAGCGATTCAGCTGACGGCCGTAGGATTATGGGGAGAAAGAGGGAGCTTTTCTCCCCTTACCCCCAACTCCCTCTCCAGTAGCAAGATGTCTGCCACAGGCTTTTGTGGTTCAAGGTGAACACTGATTTATGGTGGTACTCAATGATCTTAAAGGTCTTTTCCAACCTAAGTGATTCTAAGAACCTGTCTCGCATAAGTACAGTGCTGCATTCTTAGGTAAAAGCTTATTTTAGGTTTTAATAGTTTGTGATAACCCTTTCAAATAGATCAGCAGCACTTTTTCATTGAACAGCTTTGGTGAGCACCTGTCTTACACTGCAAATTTATGAATCGCCTGCAGGGGGTGTGGGGGGTGGGTGAGCAAGTGAACTCCTTTCTGTACACTGGTGATACTGTTTTTTCCCCAAACCATGTATCTACCATGATCTGTCTGAGCACAGGCCTAGTCTCAGTTTCCCAAGGGAAAAGCAAGCCAATACTAACTGCACATGCTGAGGATGGCATCCTGCAAGGATTTACCTTGGAAAATGGAGGGGCCATCCACTTTTAAGCAATAGATGCCAACAAAATAGATTTGTTACTTTAAAAAGTATGAATATTATTTATAAGACAATACCTATCCAGGTTTAACTTAAAGTACTAGTTTATTACATGCTGTGTCATCTCAAAGCATCTAGAGGAAAAACAAGATGTCAGAAGTAGTCAATGCAGATTCACCAAGGGGAAATCGTGTTTGACAAACCTGATAGCCTTCTACAATGGCATGACTGGATGGATAGATGAGGGGAGGGTGGTGGATGTTGTCTACCTTGACTTCAGCAAGGTTTTTGACACACTATCCCACTGCATCCTCATCGGTAAGCTTAGAAAGCATGGTTTAGATGAATGGACAGTGAGATAGATTGAAAACTGGCTGAAAGACAGAGCTCAGAGGGTTGTGTTGAAGTCTGTAACAAGTGGGGTCCCCCAAGGGTCAGTACTGGGTCTGATCCTCTTCAATGTTTTCATCAATGACCTGGATGAAGGGATGGAATGTACCCTCAGTGAGTTTGCTGATGATACAAAACTGGGAGGGGTGGCTGACACATCAGAAGGCTGTGCCACCATCCAGTGAGACTGGACAGGCTGTAGAGTTGGGCAGAGAAGAACCTGATGAAATTCAGCAAAGGGCTAGGTGCTGCACCTGGGTAGGAATAACTCCACGCACCAGTAAAGGTTGAGGGCTGACCTGCTGAAGAGCAGCTCTGAGGAAGAACACCTGGGAGTCCTAGTGGATGACAGGATGACCACGAGGCAGCAATATGCCCATGTGGCCAAGAAGGCCAATGGCATCCTGGAGTGCATGAAGAAGAGTGTGACCAGCAAGTTGAGGAAGGTTATCCTGCCCCCCTACTCTGCTCTGGTGAGACCCCATCTGGAGTACTGTGTCCATTTCTGGGCCCCCCAGTTCAGGAAGGAAAGGGAACTGCTGGAAAGGGTACAGCAGAGGACCACCAAGATGAATAGAGGCCTGGAGCCACTTCCCTTACGAGGAAAGGCTGAGGGACTTGGGTCAATTTGGTCTGGAGAAAAGAAGGCTGAGGAGGGGATCAGATCAACACCTATAAGTACTTCAAGGGTGGGTGACAAGAGGAAAGGGACAGTATTTTTTCAGTGGTGCCCAGTGAGAGAACAAGAGGAAATGGGCACAAACTTGAACATAAGAAGTTCCATCTAAACTTGAGGAGGAACTTCTTCACTTTGAGGGTGGCAGAGCCCTGGAACAGACTGCCCAGGGAGGTGGTAGAGTCTCCATCTCTGGAGACATTAAAAACCCACCTGGACAAGTTCTTGTGCAACCTGCTCTAGGAGGACCCACTTTGGTAGGAGTGTTGGACCAGGTGATCTCCAGAGGTCCCTTCCAACCCCAATCATTCTGTGATTCTGTGTGAGTGGAGAAACAGTTTCTTAAGAGTATTTTGGTGTGCCATTCACTTCCGTATTATGCTCTATCATACTTAAATAGCATAATTACATGCTGAAATGTAATGTATATACATAATTATGATGCTTATTTAATTTGCTTTTTATATGTATGATAGGCTAGATACCATGCTCTATACCTTCAGTGTTGTAATGGTCAAAGTGTAACCTCTTTGCTGAGGCAGTATCATGAGATTAAAGAAAAGCATTGCCAAACTTGTATGAATGTTGCAGACACAAAGGTTCAGTGGCAAGTAATCAATATTTCAACAAACAAAGGCAGTGCAGAGGCTTTGGAAGGAAGGGGAATTCTCATGTCTTTAATTTGCACAAATTCCATCGCCATCTTTGGGCTTACAGGAATGTGTTATGTGGCCACATGTGGGGCAGAATACAAGACGGATATTCATCATTAACATGAAGCTATATAGCAGTTATATGTTCCGGCACGAACTGTTCCCTGTTTTCATTTTCTCCCTGTGTGTCTTTTGTAGGTGCTTTAGTAACAGGGCTGCCCAGATGGTGAGTCTGAACAGCAGTCCATACAGTCATGTGGCACACATTTTGCCCTGGCTGATTTTAAGCTGGGGAATATTACAGTTTCTAAAACATCTTACACATGTATTTTTAAAGGGTACATGAATACATGTATGCCTCAGGGACGTTCTAGGAAAAGGGACTAGGACCTATAAGAACTAGGGCTAAGGTATGGAGCTCTTAATGCATTTATTAGTTGTGGTCCCTGTAGAATTTCCCTCTTTTTTTCAGTGTTTGCTGAGATGAAACCCATCAAAATAACCAGGAATACAGCCTCCAGCTTCCACTGCTTTCAGGGAAGGTATATTTTATAATAGTCAAATGAAAGCAGCGTGACCTGGCCCTTGGAAAATTGAGCTACCCACATCCTGAAAGGTTATACTCTTGTGTCCCCATGGAGCTTGGAGAGTGGTGCCCCATCTGTGGGGTTTTGTTTTGCTGCTCTTTGCTTGCCCCCCCTCTGATAACTCCCTCAAGTTGTGAGCAACACTCAGTCCACCTTCTGCTGCCTCTGCAGAGGGCTCACGAGGAACCAGCGTGGAGGTAAGGCTTTTCTACAGTGTTGATCACAGGGTAAAAGCATGCTGGATTTGGAAGGAAGCTCTGCTCTCAGCAGAGAGCTTTCAGAAGACATGATAGAAAATAGTGACTCTTCTTCAATCACATTCCAATCAAACTTTAGCTCCTTTCTTTTGTATGTTCCCTTCTGTGTAAGCAGAGGCTTCCCTAAGTCGAAGAGGAGGAGAGTAACTCATTGCTGGGAGTTGACAGGCGTGCAGGTTTTTACACAGCAGACGTCCCAGAGCAGAGAGGCTGAAGGCACAGTAGGTCTGCTCATGAGCTCAGGCTGGTCCCCCAGGTTAAAATGTAGAGGAGAAAAATGCGGTTTCCCAGAATGTGGAAACAGTGTGTGTGATTTGTGCCAAAAGCGTGGAATGGGTATTGCAGCTGAAGAGGCAGGTAAATTGCCTAGATTGCATACACAGCAAAATGCTCAGGCAATCTCTAGGGCGGCTTGCCCGTGCTCAAATGTAGTTTCTGTTGAAGCTGAGAGCAGTCCCACGTACGTATGGAGGAGGAGAAGAATAAGGACTTTGCTGTTTCCCTCAGCCAGAGCCCACCAAAGGAAACAGGCATTCTGATTTTTGTCATTATTTCTAGAAGGAGCCACATTAAACCATAATCTGTTTTGTATGTCTACATTTTTGTTACTCTTAGGGGCTAAAATCTACAATCCTGTCGTCCTTTGGTCTCAACTTCACTGTCACAGCCAAAACCTACAAAAGTTGATTGTGAATGTGTTTACAAATAAAAAGAAATTTCATCGGATAAAACGTTGGAACTGTGCCTCTGAACTCACGCTGCAAAACTCTGTGTTTAACTTCAGGCCATGGCATCTGGAATGCCTGGACCAGTAGAACTACTTGTAATATCCTTCACTTCCTAACTAGACCCCTACTTTCTTTTTACTGCCAAATGCAATTAAAAATAGACTATGATTTACCGTGCTCATCTCGTGAAAATCTCCGAGCGAGTCTTTTGTAGGAAATGCCGTACGATTGGTGTGAACTCCTGGTCCTACTGCCTGCAGTGTGGGACTATGCTCAATTCTGAAAACTTCAGCAAAAGCGGCTGCATGGGGGTAAGCTCTCGCGCTACAGATCTCATTAGGAGCCAAATGGCTTTAAACCAGTAATTTCAATTCTGCATGTTGCGCTTTTCATATGAGAACCGATTACTGGTTTAGTACAAAAAGGCCTGTGGTTATTTCTTATACTAATTTAGGGTTTTTTCAGTTGACTGTGGTTGAAGTTTGAACCGTAGTTTGCCAGTATATGAAGTAATTTTAAAAAGAATTGAACCATCTTTGCCTCAGTTCCCCTTAAGATTAAAGCTTTGGATTGCAACTACAGAGCTTCTTGTTGTATACAAGATAGTCATTTAATGCACTTTATTTAAAAGAAAAAAAAGGCACAAGTTATTTTGTTTATAAAATGTAACAATTGCACTATGCTGTAAGGATCAGTTAATAAATATAAACTGTACAGTTTTGTAGATAACATCGTGTTTAGTCATAAATGATTGAAACAATTACATGTTTCAGTTAAATGTTAATTTTATATGTGGTATATGTAACCATAAATAAAGTTTTCTTTCTAAAAAAAAGAATGCTTGTCAGTTTCCTTTAATTGAATCTCACCTTCTGTTTCAAATAACAAACCAATATTCTTTCTAAAAATACAACATTAACTACCTTTCAGTGCAAAGAGATGGCATGTGACGTGACTAAATGGGGGGGATTGAATTCAGATGTGCAGACTTCAGCTGAATGTCTGGTTGTCCCCTCTGTCCACTAACACTGCAGAAGGAAATACCGGGCACTAGGGTTCTCTACTAAAAGTCTGAAAGAAGAGCCAACCAGGAATTCTGGAATATAGAATTGTAAATGGAAGCCAGGGTGCCTTTCCAAGTCTGCCTCCCGTACCCAAGTCAGTTCACCTCTGCTGCAGTTCTCCTCTGACACGCTGCCGTGTGTTATCTGTCACTCTAGATGCTCGGTTTTAGGGAACAAAACTCAGTGTGGATGTACAGGAGGCTCTGCATTGGGTCTTGCTAAATGGATGTAAAAATTTAGTATTTGAGTTAGTGATCATTAACTGGGAGAGGTAAGAGTTGAAAGAAACTTATATTAACCTAAATTTCCCCCTTTTCCCCCTTTTTTTCCCCCTTCTCCCCCTTTTCCCTTCTGAAGTTTGGTCTCCAATTAAGTAACTGTGGAGTCAGATGCATGATTGAAGTTCTGTTTTCTCAGTGTATTGTTACAGACAGGCTAAAAGAAAGTGATAGCCCGTCTCATTTTCCAAAGATTTTTATTTTTTTTAATGTATATTTTATTTCTTCTGAATGGTTTTCTTGAACACCCAACGTTCTTTCCAGGCATAAAAGTTGATGAGATGAGCTACATCTCTGGCTGTAAAACTGACCATTGTGTACCATAGCCAGTGAAAATGTCATTTCTGAAAGAAAGTGAGCAGTGACTGACAGATACCCAGGTAAGAGACAGACTGCTGCTTTTATCCTGCACAGAACTACAGTCCTGCAGCTCAGGTGTATCCTGGAGGAGATCTTGGTGGTGTTTACTTCTAGCAGGCACAGCTCTCCTCCCCACCTCTCACATCAGACGTTCAGGCACCAGCTGCTTTATCCAGAGAAGAAGAAATTGGTGGTGTGGTGCAGGGGCTGAGTCCCAGTTTGTCTCTCTGCAGTTAAACTACAGCCAAGCGGACTGCAGCAGAATGCTGATCAGGATCTAGTTGATAAATGGTTTCTGCTTAACTAAACATGAACTGCAATTACACACTATAGACCCGTAGGAGCTATCAACCATCCAGTCTACTAAACTGGAAAATGAATAAAAATTAATGGGAGAGAAAAAAATAGGGAGGATAGAGAGGGAGGGAAAATAAATGGTTCACCTAACGGAGAAACCAATATCGAAATCATGTGGCCAGGGCTGTTTGGGGATCTCTTTGGGCTTAATGCTGGAGCCTGAAGTAAGACAATAAACTGAACCTGTTCTGACCATCTGATGCGTGTTTAACCTCCTGCCGCAGGTGGGAGGACCAGGAATGAGGCAGGAACAGTGGGGATGGACGGTTCTACCATCTTGGCATTGCTGTGTTGGTGCCCCTTGCACAGCTGACAGCATCAGCCTAACAGCTTCCTAGCGCTCTCAGATGGAAATATCATTAAGAGGGCAAAATGTCTGACCAAATCAATAAATGGAACAGTGAAAACCTGTCAGAACTTAGTGGCACTCGCCCAGAATCATAAAGGCATCCCTATTAAAGTGGTGCAGGCATTAAAGGCGCTACAGAACTGGCAGGTATCCTAGCTGTGCTTCTGTTCAGTGCAGGTGATGTCCCGCTTATGAAGCGAGTCAGCAGTATCACAAGCTGTTACAGAAACTGTTTTGGGTTCACTGGGAACTTGCATTGGCAGTTCTCAGACCACCCAGTAACAACTACTTTGTTCCCCCCTGACAAATGTATAGTGCTTGATCCACTGTGGTTGGGTATCAGATACGGCAACTAAGCCTGGAACTAAGCAGAGGGTGACAGCAGAATTTTTAATAATGGGCATGCTACAGGCCACTTCTGTGGCTAGTAATAAATGGGCAGTGCATTTCCAAGGATGAAATACTCAAAAGTTGCCAGGACATCAAATAGTAAGAGTAAGCAAAAGGAAGTTTCTTTATATGAGGCTCACAAGTGGAAATTTTTAACAGAGTGCAGGCTTTTAAAAAGCTCCAATTCGTATATACCCTTCAAAGAGTTTGTAATTATTTGCAATCATATAGATCTATTTTCTTTTCTCTCTAGAATTTACTCTAAAGCTAGCAGCTCAAACCTAAATATAGGGTATTTTAGTGTGGGGTTTTTTTTAATTGAGATGTCATCCTCATAACAGAAATGCTCTCTGGATTATTACTTTTATCATTCCTCTGACTTGAACTTCCACCTGGGGATTTTAGTGGGGTTTTGTTCTTTTGTATCTGCCAAACTGTTTCATCCCCTTATTTTGTGCTAATTGTAAAGATGGTGGCCTTTCAATTCAGGGCATTCTTTATCTGACAACAAAAGGTGTTTTAATGTACCAGAACACTTATCTACCCACCAGTGGCCCAGCAGAGCTGGTTTCATCTTCATTTTTTATCATGATGTATGGGGTTTAAATGAAGCTTGACAGAGAGCCTATATAAATAGGTTTTTAAGATGCATCGAGTTTGCCATCATCATCATTTTGAGCTGTCAAGCACAAAAGCGTTCTCTTACGATTTCCAGAACAAGGCTCATCGCACTCCAAATCAGTCAGCTTCAAAGGGGAAGGCAGAAGATGTGGCAAGCCAGGGTGAGAGCGCCCTTACGACTCTGGTTTCAGGCAGCAGGCAGGTCTCATTGGGAGCAAGAGGATTCCAAAACCTCAAACCGACCTCGCTCCTCTGGGTATTCTTATGCTTTCACCTTTGCAGGGGCTGCTTTTCAGGAAACCTTCAGGTTAGGCTGGACATTAGGAAAAAATTCTTCACAGAGAGAGTGGTCAGGCACTGGAATGGGCTGCCCAGAGAGGTGCTGGAGTCCCCACCCCTGACTGTGTTTAAGAGTAGATTAGATGTGGTGTTGGGGGATATGGTGTAGGGGAGAACTTTGCAGAGTAGGGCTGATGGTTGGACTCGATGATCCCAAGTGTCTTTTCCAACCTGAATGATTCTATGATTCTATAATTGCCCCCTTCTCTCTCAGATGCCATCCATCCCTCCAGTTCCTGTTTGGCTTTTTCCAGGAGCTGGCCTTTCTCAGTGGTGCCACTGGCAGCGAGGTGCGAGGACATCTGTGGAAATCACTGTTACCCAAACAGCGCGTCTCTGAGCACATCATGCAGGAGAAGGGAGCATTTGCTATTTGCCAGTTAAACCCACAGAAAAATAATTTCCTTCCTAATGTGCAAGCAGATCAGATAGACCCGCTGCTCTCGAGAGCGAGAGAAATGAGGACAAGCTTCCACTTTGGTCCCACTGACCAAAGGCAGGGACCATGGTGGGAGGGAGGGGCTGGTCCCTGCCCAGCCTGTTCCTTGCAGGCTCTCCCTTGGCTCCCTTACCCTGTGGATAGGGCTGAATTCGCCTGCCTGGCAAGGCAGGATGTGCTGTGCTGTGCTGAGCCAGGGCCACGCAGCAGCAGCTCATCGCTCCCTTGATGCCTTGGCTCCTTCTGCAGCCTAGTTTCCTGTGGAAAGGGACTCGGGATTTATTGTCGATGCTGGCTTCCCAGTCCCTCCAGACAGCTTTCTCTGAGAACTAATAAAGCAGCTCTGGGTTTTGTTGCTATCGGTGGTGGTGTTTTTTAATTAAACAGCCTATTTTAGGGCCCCTGGGGTTCTCTGGGCTGAGATTGGGTTTAGGTTGGGTTTTTTCCTCCCTTTCTAGGAATAAGTCACCAAAGACTGTCATGACTTAATGCTTGGTCCATTTCTTTCATCGTGCTCTTTCTGGACAGTGTTTGTTTGCCTTCTGTCCAGCCACAGCTTGTGCACAGCTTTTATAGAAACAGTCAGCCCTGCCAATAGATGCATCTGCTCTGAGATCTGCAAACCCCTGTGCCTGCCATTGCAGGGTGGTTCAGGCTGGCTCAGTTCCAGCAGCTGCTCTGGGACCGCTCTCATGAGCTGCCCACTTCCCCAGGAACACCAGTGGCTCCCCTCAGATGGTGACAGTGACCTATCCATGCAACCCGCAGAGCATTTCCTATAATTGGCTGTTCCTGCCAGCAGAAGAGGAGGCCAAGAGAGCGTTCCTGCGGTGCTGGTTGCTTCTGCTGTGGTCACCACATCCCTGGCCAGGGAAGAGTGGGCTGTGAGGGGCACTGGTCAGGGAGGCACATTCTCCTTCCCTTGTGATACCAAGTTGCAGGAATCGACTTCAAGAGGTCTGGAAGAGGTTTGCTGCTCAGACATCTGTGGTGCAGCTCCTAGAGGGCAGAGTCACCGGGCTAGATGGGCACGTGCCAAATGCCAGACCCGTCCCGTGGCTGGGCAGCAAGGCTGCGGTGGTGGCAGGGTGTACACAGACCACAGCAGCTTTTTGGTTTCCAGCTCCGATCAATTCAGTGTTTGCTTCATGGTTACACTTGATTTGTCTCACCAAGGAGTGTTGTATTCCTTTTCAGAGATGAGATAAAGCATTCATCAGGGCCTGGTAGTTTCCCCTATTCTCTTTAGCATTTTTCTGCTTCTACTTGATTCTATTAGAGGCTGTTTTAATGAGCACTCGTTAAATGCATCTCTCTCCAGAGATCTAAGCAGCGGAATCCTCATCATTTTCACTGTTTCACAAAACGCTGCAGCGCTTTGTTTCAGTCAAGTTAAAACCAGAACAAAATGCTGCTCTGTGTCCCTTTCAATCATCTCACCTTCAGCAGTCAGTTGCAAAAAAACACTGTTGCGTTTTCCTCTGCTTAGAAGTTATTTTTCACACCATTTAAATGACAGCTTAATCATATGATAAAGGACTTCCCAAGCACGGGCCTTTCCCGTGTGTCAGAATATCAGTGGATTCCATATTTAACATCAGACGCAGCTGCGTTGCAGCCCTAGGTGAAGTTTTCCCAGTGAATAGCTTCTGTGGTATTAAGTGGCTCTAGGGACTGCTTCCTTTTGGGCAGCTGCTCTGAGACAAAAGGCAGGAGGGCTCTGACCCCTGCAGTGGAAATCCACGGCAAAAATCCTGAACAGCAGCTCAGTACCTGTAAAGATGTGGGTATACATGGGAAGGTAGGGCCATATATGGAATAATTCAGGCCATTTATGATAAAAATACCAGTATTGCCTTCAAAGATACAGAAGCCTCAGCAAACAGATCAGGTGCTTCTCAGCAGATGGCAACGTGAGCAGAAAGAGGTCATACCAAGCACGCAGCAAATTCAGATACCTGCTGCCCGCCCTTCTTGCTCCCCTGTCTGAAGAGCTTGCTGGGGGAATGTGGCAGGTAGGACTCCTGCTCTCTGCAGCTATGTGTTTGCAGCGTTAGCACCAGAAAGAGATTATGACACTGAATTTAGCACCTACTTGATGCTTTTGAACAATTGCCACTCCTGAAAGAAAGCCAGGTCTCATCACGTTACCCGTGTGTCTCCCTGGCAAGAGCTTCTATCCTGGGGAAGGGTGTGCCACCACGTAGCACTTGTAGTGTTTCACATGAAATTACCCTGTTGTGGAGCTCAGAGTGTAAAGCAGGCAGGTGCCAGCCTTCTGGTCATGCAGAAGCAAACACCAGTGTAAAAAAAAGAGCCAGTAGCTTGAAAGGCTTCCAGTAACAGGGTAGGGGGAAAGGTACGGACACCTCCCCGGCTCTGTGAAACGTTGAGCGCCGTGTGCCACCTCCCCTGGTGCGCCATAGACACGTCTGCAGTCTGCAGCAGTGACAAGGCCAAGGGGAGACACAGCAACCGGGAGTCTCTGGTCAGTGGCTCAGGTTAAAGGCCATAAGAAGCCTATTGTTTACTTGACCCCTTAAAAGTTACAAAAAGCCTCGTCTCCAGTCGGGTTTAACCCGATTCTTGCTAATGCAGATGAAAAAGGGACTCATTTTTCCCCAGTGACGATGGAGCCCAAGAGGTATTCTGCAACCAGCGTCAATTGGTTCAACTGCAGCAGAGGCACTGTTTCCTGCAGCAAGGTCACAGGCCATTTGCAGCTTCCTGAGTCAAACCCAATGCTTAAAACTCCAGCTAAGAACCGCCTCGCAGCTGTGGAAAGCACTGGTCATTGCCCCCGGGTTGCAGCAGCTAGCTACAGAAACCAGAACTAGAAATAAAACCTTGCCCGGGAGGAATTACAGGTTTGTTGCTGATGGTAAAAGCAGAGGAAGCGTGTGAGTACAGGAGCAGGCTGTACCTTTCATGGGCACTGTCCTGGGTGGGATGGGGTGTTTCAGAAATAAATGGGGCAATACGATGGAGTGTGTCTTCTGCGAGAGCCTGTCTCCTCTGCATGAACATTCGACAAGAATTCAGGAAGCAACCTGGAAACTTCTTGAGAGCTGTGTGTTCCCTCTGGTTCACCATTAGGAGCAGCAGAGTCCTGGGTAGCTGGTGAGGTGTGGAGAGGACATTGGAGATAACTGTGAGATGAGAAGACGGGACACCAGCGGGGCAGCTGCCAGGGACGTGGCCTGGAGGGAAGGATTGTAGTCTTGATGCCTGAGCTTCAAGCTGGAGGGAGGGCAGGTGGGTGGTGAGAGGAGGGCACAGCCCTGCTGGTACTGGTAGCCCAAGCCAACATCTTACAAGGGTACAAAATCAAATTTTGCAGTAGAGGAACTGATGGGAAACGTTGACATTTATGTAGAACATACAGACATCTGTGCTTTATCCTACACAGGCTTTACAATACCCAAAGTGTCATCAAGTACATGCACCATGACTCACAGCACAGGCAGGGCACGGGTGGCTCCACGACAGCCAGTGAGGAGACACAGGAGAAGCTTTGCTCGCTCAGTCTGGAGACCTATCTGCCTTACAGGGAGGTTATCGAGAAGATGGACCCCAGGTTCTCCACAGTGGTGCGTGGTGAGAGGATGAGAGACAACAGGCATAGGCAAAACAAGAGAGGCTGAGACAAAGAATAAGGAGAAACCATGTCCCCATGAGGAAAGTCAGGCAGTGCACAGGCTGGCCAGAGAGGTTGTGCGGTCTCTCCTTGGAGGCTTTCAAGATCCAACTGGATAAAGCCCTGAGCAACCTTGTCTGACTCTGCTTGGAGACAGAGGTTGGACTACAGACCTCCTGAGGTCCCTTCCGACCTGAATTATCCTATGGTCCTCTTGGTGAATGAGATACACCTGTGGGTGTCCAGCCATCTTACCTATCACCTGTGACAGCCAGACTCGGGTACAAAACTGGAAGTTTTAGATTTATGGGGTGGGGCTTTTTTGGTGGTGTGGGTGTTCACCCTCTGGATAGCCCTGGCAATAATTTACTGAAGGAATCTCTAGCTCAGAGTCCACTTC
Source organism: Jacana jacana (assembly GCA_013400555.1). NCBI lineage: Eukaryota > Metazoa > Chordata > Aves > Charadriiformes > Jacanidae > Jacana > Jacana jacana. The sequence continues at coordinate 146,803 of VZTM01042276.1, forward strand.
AGGACAGGGCAAACAGATACAAATGACACAACAGGCCAGATTTTATGCCACGCTAAGACCTAGAAAGTTTCTACCCCACCCATACAACAGCAGGGTGCCTGTGTACACTGCAGGGCACGAGGCCTGGCACAGACAGAACCAGTTCTTCCCACCATGCTTTGAACCCAGCTTCCCCTGCAAGCGTGAAGATGCAGAAAGGAGCTCTGGGCAGGAGAAAAGCCAAAGGCTTTTACCCTGAAGCCACATTTAGAGTTGAAGAGCGCCATGGCAGCTGCAAGGCTTTGGTCTGATCAGACATTCCTTTTCCAGGCAGATGCACAGGCACTGCTCCCCATCAACGGACAACACATCATCACCAGACAGGCTGCAGCCCCAGCAGAGCTGCCCCAACACCTGGCCTTGCTCCAAGCCAGCCCATTAGGGTTGGGTTTTAACACAAAGCTTTTTATGGAGCCTTTCTCATCCGGGAGTGGCCTTCAGCACAAAAAACCTCCTTCCCTCTTTCCTTGCCCAGCCCTGGCAGGAGGTGTCTCTGGATATGATGAGCCCAACCAGCACATCAGGTGCAGGTCTCTTAAAGAATTCACAGAATTGCCATGGTTGGAAAGGACCTCTGAGATCATAAAGTCCAACCATACACAAAAACACAACCCACTCCCTACAATGGTGGCCTACAATCTCAGCCACTAGAGCATGCCCTCAAGTGCCACATCTACATGTTTCTTAAATACCTCCAGGGATGGTGGCTCCACAGCCTCCCTGGGCAGGCTGGTCCAGTGCCCGACCACTCTTTTTCAGTGAAGTAATTCATCCTAATACCCAGTCTAAACCTCCCCTGCTGCAGCTTCAGACCATTTCCTCTGGTCCTGGCATTATTCATTTGGGAGGAGAGGCCAGCACCCACCTCTCTACACCCTCCTTTCAGGTAGTTGTAGAGGGCAATGAGGTCTCCCCTCAGCCTCCTCTTCTCCAAACTTAACTTGTCCAGTTCCCTCAGCCTTTCCTCACAGGACTTGTTCTCTAGACCCCTCACCAACATTGTAGCTCTCCTCTGGACACGCTCCAGCACCTTAATATCCTTCTTGTTGTGAGGGGCCCAGAACTGAACACAGTACTTGAGGTGAGGCCTCACCAGCACCGAGTACAGAGGCAGGATCACTTCCCTACTCCTGCTGGCCACGCTGTTCCTGGTACAAGCCCGTATGTTGCATGCACACAACACAATCTTTTAAATATTTTTTAAAAAATAATGTGCCCTCCCCCCCAAAAAAAGCACGACCACCCCAAAAACAACCAACCAACCAACCAACCAACCAACCAACCAACCAACCAACCAAAACCCATTAATTTTTACCTAACTTGTTGAAAGAGAACTACAGCCTGTTCCTCCCCAGGGGCTGGAGAGCTACAGTCCACCAACCCCTCAACAGTTCCACCCCTCTCCTCCCAACTTCTCTGTCACCAACAGTAGCAAGAGAAGACACCTGGATTTAGGCCCATGGGTCAGAAACACGCATCAGTGTTCAAAGAACACATTTTGAGTGTTCAAAGAACACTCCTGGGCTGGGTGCCTCAGACCACTTCTTTGTAAGTGGAGTCCTTCAGTGAGAGCTGACACCTGGGGGAGCTGGGAGGTGATCTTCTGTTTGTCCAGCTGAAGTGAGATAAACCCTGAGCATCGCATACTGAACCCTGAGCATCTCTTCCCATACTTGTAAATGTATGTTTTTACATAGTCTAAACATAGTCAATGCTTTAGGAAAGAGTCTGAAAAAGAATGTTTATGGACAGTGGGAGGCTTGAGAACACAAGCTGTTTCCTTACCCAAGGAAAGCTGAAAAGTGACATGAATATAGCATAGTAGCAGCACCATTTGGAGAAAACTGGAGGTTTGAGGACCATATGGATCAAACAGAAAGTGATGTAACCCAAGCTAATGGATGGAAGCAGAAGCAGGTTAGATCCACTTCAACACCCAGGTATGTAAGCATTGGAAGACAGTCCCTGGGAAATGGAGGTTGCCATCTCCTGACAGCTGGGATTGCTGATGGGGTGGCTTGAGCCAAGCACAAACTACTGGGCTCAGTCAAGGAATAAATGGCTGTAAAATAAAAAGACCCTATAAAATAATGGTGGTCTGGCTTGAGGGCCACAACAGCAGCAGAGGGCTGGAGCAGCTATGCTGTTAGTACAGGTTGAGAGAGTTGGGCTTGTTCAGCCTGGAAAAGAGAGGGCTCCAGGGAGACCCTATAATAGCCTTCCAGTACTTGAAGAGGGCCTACAGGAGAGATGGGAAGGGACTCTTTATCAAGGGAGTGTAGGGATAGGATGAGGGGTAATGGTTTTAAACTGAAAGAGGGGAGATTTAGATTTGATACTAGAAAGAAATTCTTTGCTGTGAGAGTGGTGAGACACTGAACAGGTTGCCCAGGGAAGTTGTGGATGCCCCATCCCTGGAAGTGTTCAAGGCCAGGCTGGATGGGGACAACCTGCTCTGGTGTGAGGTGCGGTTGAACCTAGATGATCTTGACGGTCTCTTCCAACTCCAACCATTCTATGATTCTATGATATAATGGCCATTTCTAGTATTAAATGCTAAGAATCAGTGACCATGGTAACCGCAGAGCCATTGGCACAGCCTCCCCTGGTGACATACTGGATCCTCCTCCTCTACACCTCTTGGTATCAGCAGCCCTAAACGGTATCATGATTTCAGTGCCTGCATTTTGGAGGAGGGCAGAAAAAGGATGCACCTTGGACAGTTTTTCCACTTTTTTACATGATGCCTTTCATAATTTTAAGTATTTCCCCCTATTATTTAGAGCATTGGGTGGACACAAAAGATAATACAAACATTTTAGAATTGTAAACATTACAGAAGATCTGCCTTGGGGCATGAGCTTTGGAAATAAAAGTAATTAAAGCTAGACCAAGGTCTTCCTTGGCCCACAGTGGTTTTGTATCAAACCAGAGGCAGAAATAGTATTCAGAAGAAAAAGTTCACACTTGTGTATCAGTCTCCTCGATAGATAGATAGATAGATAGATAGATAGATAGATAGATAGATAGATAGATAGATAGATAGATAGAAGAGCATAAAGACCAGAGTTACAGCACCATCAGTGTGCAGATTCTGTGTGGGACACAATCTCCCAGTACCGTTAAAAGTATATCCCTTGCAAAACCAAATGGCTCATGGTCACTCCGCTCCAGCCCAAGCTGTAGGCATAGCTCCGTCAAGGCCAGGTGGGGCTTTGAGCAACATGGTCTAGTGGGTGAAGGTGTCCCTGCCCATGGCAGGGGCATTGGAACTGGGTGATCTTTAAGGTCCCTTCCAACCCAAACCATTTGATGATTCTGGTTTCTCAGGGCCACATCATCTAAGGCAGGACTCTGTCTGCAGGCTACCTGGCACTACCCGCCCTGGTCCTCACCTTTGAATCAGAGCTGACCTATGCTTAATACAAGTTAAAAAAAAATGCAAAGACCAATCTCAATTATCAGTTCACCCTGATTTATTTCTGTACTGGAAATAATTTGGGGGTATCAGTCTAGTTAGTAGTGGCTGGTCCATAACTGCTCTGATACTTGGCTCTAATTCACAGTGCCGGACTGGAAAAGAACCGAGAGCATGTAAGCAACGTAAAGAGGTCCTGTCCTCCCTAGGATTGAGGCAGGCGGAGGAGCTCGCACAGTTTCTGGATGGAATGAGCCTTCCAGTCTCCAGGGCTGCCAACACGACATAGTCATAGAATCATAGAATTATTTAGGTTGGAAGAGACCCTTGGGATCATCAAGTCCAACCATAGTCAAAAACACCAAAGTCAGGGAAAGAAAAGGAAGCAAAAACTCTTTCCACCCCCAGCATTACCAATCAAGTATTAATGCTTATGAAATGGAAATTTTCTGTAGCAGCAGTCTTGTGCAAAACTAATATATATATATATATATATCTACTCCTTAATACTACTTGCCATGTTATCTCTGGCATTATCTCACTAAATATAATATAGTTTTGCCGCAATAATAAAACACTTTATACCCCCAGTTTATAGAAATTCCTATTCCCTGGTCTGACAAGGAACCAAACTGCCTGAGTAAGTGAGGGAGCAGCTCCTTTGTCACCATCCCCAACGCTTGTACAAACCACTTGCTAGGAGTCCTGTTCACAAGCTGCTTTTGAATCTGACTTTAGGCTTTTGTCCTGTCCAAAAGTTTCTTTGAAAGCTTTCAATCTGTGACACAAAGCTGTTCCTCACTTCTATTACATACATTTAAATAAAAAAAACATCAGGCACAGAAATAACTGATGGAACTCTCCTCATAAGCCACCTGGACTCACTACAACAGCCCCACCACCATCCTGCCGAGCCAAAACTTGCTCACCTGGCAGCCTCCATCTCCATCAAACTGGGAGAAAAGCAGTTCGTTTTCCCAGTTCATGGCAGGCGGTCACTGGAAACCCTGGGTTCTAACACCTGGCAACATGTCAGCCCACCTTGAAGAGCAACAGAAGCTGCCCTACACCAGACTCTCAGCAGCGGAAGGTGAGGCTGCTGGTGACATTCATCACCCAGCCTGGGGATGAGGGAGGATGCAGGGAATCTTGGCCTAAAGGAGAATTTGGGTTATAAACTGTCTCAAGTTTCACCTCAAAAGAAAACTGTTCTTTCCCTCATTTTCCTGTAGAAAAGAAAAGAAAAACACCCCCACACAAAGCAGTGTAAAAAAATTGTCCCTCCCTGCCATTGAAACCTGGGGTCTCTGGCCTGGGTCACTTCACTGGCCAGCAAACTTTTTTGCTTTGGGTAGGAGGGAATGCCCTGGGAGGATGCAGAGACACTCGGGGGGCGGTGCTCACAGCGCTCCCTGAACACTTGCGGAAATGAAGGCGTGTGAAGAGTCATAGAGTCATAGAATAGTTACAGTTGGAAGGGAACTTAAAGATCATCGAGTTCCAACCCCCCTGCCATGGGCAAGGGCACCTCCTACTAGACCAGGCTGCTCAAAGTCCCATCCAGTCTGGTCTTGGAGACTTCCAGGGATGGGGCATCCACAGCTTCCCTGGACAACCTGTTCCAGTCTCTCACCACCCTCACAGTAAAGAATTTCTTCCCAATATCTAATCTAAATCTCCCCTCTTTCAGTTTAAAACCATTACCCCTCATCCTCTTGCTCCACTCCCTGATCAAGGGTCCCTCCCCAGCTCTCCTGTAGGCCCCCTTCAGGTATTGGAAGGATGCTATAAGGTCTCACCAGGGCCTTCTCTTCTCTGGGCTGAACAGCCCCAACTCTCACAGCCTGTCCTCATAGGAGAGGTGCTCCAACCCTCTGATCATCTTCATGGCTCTCTGCTGAACCTATTCCAACAGGGCCATGTCCTTCCTGTGTTGAGGACTGCAAAGCTGGACACAGCACTCCAGGTGGGGTCTCAGGAGTGCAGAGTAGAGGGTCCGTGCGGAGCATATTCCACAATGGAGACTAACATCCATCCATGAGGTTACACCCACCCTTCAGTGCTCAACTCCCGGACAGGAGGTGGAGCAGCTGAGGAGTTCATGGGGGAGTCTGCTTAGCACTAATGCTTCCCCAAGTGGTGTCTATGCAGCAAGATGAAGTATAGCTTAGAAAGGCCCAGCAGAGCTGCACAGACACAAGCTGGGCGCAGTGAACCTGCCACCTGCCTCTGGGACAGCACAACATCTCGTTTGAGCTAATTCACTCTGCCAAGAAGCCCATCTTAGGACGCATCAGAGCATATTCTTACTCGAAAGACAAAGAAACTGTAATAACCTGCAGGAAGAAGATTTGTCTTTATGAATACAGCTCCCAGGGCAGCAGGGATTTTCCTCAGCTCTACAGCGCCAATAAAAAGGAATTACAGAAGCTCCATCACTGCCATTATGTCAGGTGCATGCATGTTCCTCCAGGAACGAGGAGAAGATTAAAACCAGACAGCTTGTAACAGCACTGTCTCATCTAAAGGATTTGCCTACCGATGAGAGACAGATACTGTTCCTGTAAGTCTCGCTCTCTGGAGGAGAAGCCAAGCACCAGGGGCTGAAGGTCACTGCGAGGCAGTCCTGGCACAAGTGACAAAGCAGAGATGCCCCTACCAAAGCCCAGGGTTGGGGGGAGGGGGTTGTACAAGACAAGCTGGGGTGCCACCTCCCTTTTTGTCCTGGTTTTCTCTTCTTTCCCCACTCTGGCAGGTCTCCCCCTTCGCCCCTGTTTCTGCTTCCTCCCTGCATCCTGCCAGCACAGTTGAAGAATTAGCAGGGGATGCCTTTTGGCCTCCTTGCCATCACATCTCATCAGAAGCCACCCTCGTTTGCTTTGCTTTCGCTCTCCCGCCCGGCGGAGTAATTTGCATTTCACAGGCGATTCTCGGGCCTTGTTGAACACCTTCTGCCTGAAGGGAGCAGCCCAGGGAATCACGCCACGGCATGGCCAAAGCCAACGGCTGAAGGAACACCTGGAAAATCCACAGGATGGTTAAGAACTACCAGAAAAGGGAAAAATACTGAACGTGCAGTAGGACTGGGCTGTCAGAGGTCAGTGCAGACACAGAGAGCATCATGACTAGGTGGCACACAGAGAGCAAACCGAGGCCCTGAGCCCCTCTCCAACATAAAGCATTAAGAATTTTATTGCCATTGTGCCATCTGCATCCTTTGTTCACATTTATGTCTGTGTCTGAAATGCCACTTGAGAGAATGTGGTATTCAAACCTCCACCTCCTCTTTGAATGGTACACCAGTGAGGCAGTGGTTCCATTTCCACGCTCCTTTGTCATCAGATTTTGCCAGTGCTGCTGCCCAGAGCTGTGGCTACTGCCAAGTCCGGTGTTGAGTCACTTGTTTGGCTTTGGTGAGCATTTGGATCCTCAGTGTCACCACAAATCAGCGGCTTTCAGAGACCAGAGAGCTTTGCAGTGCTGTGTCCCTTACCAGCAGGGTAATAATACAGCAACCGTTACGTCTCCTCAGAAGAAGATGATGATAGAATCATTGAGGTTGGAAGGGACCTTTAAGGTCATTGAGTCCAACTGTTACCCTAACACTGCCAAAACCACCACTAAACCACATCCCTCAGCACCACATCTACACATCTTTTCATTACCTCCAGGGATGGTGATTTCACTGCTTCCCTGGGCAGCTTGTTCCAATGTTAGACAACCCTTTCAGTGAAGAAGTATTTCCTAATCATACCATCAGAGAATGGTTAGAATTGGAAGGGACCTTAAAGATCATCAAGTTCCAACCCCCCTGCCATGGGCAGGGACACCTCCCACTAGAGTAGGTTGCTCAAAGCTCCATCCAGCCTGGCCTTAAACACTTCCAGGGATGGGGCATCCACAGCTTCCCTGGGCAACCTGTTCCAGTGTCTCACCACCCTCACAGTAAACACTATCTTCCTAGTATCTAACCTAAATCTCCCCTCTTTCAATTTAAAGTTGCCCCCCCTTGTCCTGTCACTACACTTCCTGACAGAGTCCCTCTCCAGCTCTCCTGTAGACCCCCTTTAGATACTGGGAGGCTGCTATAGTGTTTCCCTGGAGCCTTCTCTTCTCCAGGCTGAACAACCCCAGCTCCTTCAGCTACTCTTCATAGGAGAGGTTCTCCATCCCTCTGATCATCTTCATGGCTCTCTGCTGAACCTATTCCAACAGTTCCATGTCCTTTCTATGTTGAGGACTCCAGATCTGGACACAGGACTCCAGGTGGGGTCTCACGAAAACAAAGTAGAGGGGTAGAATCACCTCCCTCAACCTGCTGGCCACACTTCTTCGGATGCAGCCCAGGATGTGGTTTGCTTGCTGGGCTGTCACTCTGCACTGCCAGCTCATGTTGAGCTTCTTATCCACGAGCATTCCCAAGTCCTTCTCCTCAGGGCTGCTCTCCAGCCATTCTCTGCCCAACCTGTATTTGTGCCTGGGATTGCCACATCCCAGGTGCAGGACCCAATCTAAACCTAAATCTAATGATTACAAACCCTTCCATAGTGTATGAGGTTAGTCAGATTTCCCAGGAACAGTTACCTTCTCAGTGGATGCTGGATGCTAGATGTTTTCAGCTTCTTTTTATAATAATACAGATTATGTTGTACCATTTCAGCCTGCTCTTGACTTCACCTTTGGCTGTGCCTGTTTTTAAGCCACGCTTCCATGGGTGAAACTTCCAACCTTCCGTAGGTACAAGTGAAATTCCCAACTTCTGGAGTACACGAGCTTCTCTTCAGGTCCAGTCTTAAACTGATCCTTAACTACTAAAATCAACAGTGGGCCAGGAAGAACCAGGCCATTTCTACACGTGTCAAATACAGCCTTTGTGGTAGGCGTGCAGATGTGTTCCCCCAGTGCCCAGCACAGGGATACCCCTCCTCAGAGCAATTGGATCTTCACCAGAAGTGAATGAAAATGCAGAAAAGCATCAAATCACAGAATCACAGAATATCAGGGATTGGAAGGGACCTTGAAAGCTCATCTAGTCCAATCCCCCTGCTGGAGCAGGAACACCTAGATCAGATCACTCAGGAACGCGTCCAGGTGAGTTTTGAACGTCTCCAGAGAAGGAGACTCCACAACCTCCCTGGGCAGCCCCTTCCAGTGTTCAGTCACTCTCACCGTGAACAAGTTTTTCCTCATATTTAACTGGAATCTCCTGTGTTCCAGCTTGCATCCATTAACCCTTGTCCTATCATTGGATGTTACTGAGAAGAGCCTGGCTCCATCCTCCTGACACTCACCCTTTACAGATTTATAAACGTTAATAAGGTCACCCCTCAGTTTCCTCTTCTCCAAGCTAAAGAGACCCAACTCCCTCAGCCTTTCCTCGTATGCGAGATGCTCCACTCCCTTCATCATCTTGGTAGCCCTGCCCTGGACTCTCTCAAGCAGTTCCCTGTCCCTCTTGAGCTGAGGGGCCCAGAACTGGACACAATATTCCAGATGGGGTCTCACCAGGGCAGAGTAGAGGGGGAGGAGATCCTCTCACGACCTACTAACCACCCTCCTTCTAATACACCCCAGGGTGCCATTGGCCTTCTTGGCCATGAGGGCACAGTGCTGGCTCATGGTCATCCTGCTGTCCACCAGGATCCCCAGGTCCCTTTCCCCTACGCTGCTCTCCAAAGAGCTTTGTTCCTGGGGAGGTAAGGTAGGCACAGGATGATGAAAAGGAGCCTGTCTGCTGTAGTTCTTTTGCCACCTGTTCACATGAGGTTTCTTCAGTCTGGTTGACTCAAGGAACGGCAGTTGTCTGGCAGGGCTGAAACGCAAATACAAATTAAAGCGTCAGCCCTGGAATTTGTTTTGGCTGGAGATCTACAGAGATGGGAAGATATGAAAATTGCACAATTCACAGACTCCAGGAGCTTCAAACAGAATTATCTGTGGATAAAATGAAGTAAATTGCTTTGAAAGAAATAATTCCTTGAGATAACTAATTAAATGGGCTGCATCCTTTTTTTTTTTTTTTAAAAAGTAGTATCAGAATCTGCTCCCTCCTCTATAAAACATCGATCTGGTTCATGGAATTCGCAGTATCTAAAGCTTTCTTCTGTATTTTCTTTGCCTGGATAGGGCATGACCAAAGAAATCAAATTAGTTCCCCATGATGGCAGGAGAAATAAGGAATGCCAAGTAGATACAGGCTTTCAGTCCTGCAGTAGAGCCGGTTCTACAGCAGGAACAGCCCGTCTACACCTGTACCTGCTGTAGAACCGAAAGCTGCCTTACGGAAGGTTATCGACCAACCTGACTCAACACTTTGATTTCTATTCTCCAAGAAATTCTGAGAGCCACCGTTTTGAGTAATTCACACAGAGACCATTACATGTACTCTGGAAAAGAGTAGTTTTTCAAGCTATCAAAAGAGCCTGCCCCAAAAGCATTCCAAAATTTCACATGCAGCCAGCACTACCATCCCAAGGGGGACCCCAGCCAGACTCCTTACAATGTGAGCTAGTGCGCAACGCACAGCAACCTGTGGCTGTCATCAGTTCAAGCAAGACCTGGAGAAACAGGCTTGGCCTCTGGTTCCCAGGACCTTTCCCAGCAGCAGAAAGGCTCTGAGGTTCCATGCAATCATAGAATGGCTTGGGTTGGGAGGGACCTTAGAGACCATCTAGTTCCAACTACCCTGCCATGCACGGGGACACCTCCCACTAGAGCAGGTTGCTCAAAGCCCCATCCAGCCTGGCCTTAAACACTTCCAGGGATGGGGCATCCACAGCTTCCCTGGGCAACCTGTTCCAGTGCCTCACCACCCTCACAGTGAACAATTTCTTAATATCTAATCTAAATCTCTCCTCTTTCATCTCAAAACAGTTACCCCTTGTCCTATTGCTACACTCCCTGATAAAGAGTCCCTCTCCAGCTCTCCTGTAGGCTCCCTTTAGTTACTGGGAGGCTGCTATAGTGTCTCCCTGGAGCCTTCTCTTCTCTGGGCTGAAAAGCCCCAACTCTCTCAGCCTGTCCTTATAGCATAGGTGCTCCATCCCTCCGATCACCTTTGTGGCCCTTCAGCTTCCACTTCAAGGCACAGCAATGATTTCTCCAGGAGGCACAGACACTCCCACCCATTTCCTCACACACTCTTCCTTTGCCCACCTTCTCCAATCCATGCTTATGCTTGCTTCACTTCGGGCTTGTCCTTCAGTTGACTGTACCAGGTTTCTCTGATTTTGGAACCAGCAATCCCAGCTCCATCCTTTCAAACCCCGCAGGCCCCTCCATTCCCAACTGTAGCCCCCTTAACTAGGTGTTCCCCATCCCTTCTTGGTCAATCAACCCTGCTCCCATCACATCACACACCTATTCTCCCCCCACGCCCACAGTTTTGTCATCCTCCTTTCCTTACTCCAGTCCTCTCACACTTGCTGGCATTTTTTGCATCTCTGGAAGTTAAAGTGTAGCAGATTTGGGGCAGACCTAACTTGGTTGTGCAAAGCTGATTAAAATCATCGAAGGAAAAAGTGGTGTAAAGAGTCTGAATAAAGTTAATCTTGGACTAGTGACTGCATTCATCAGACAGAAAGGGGAGAGAGCAGCAGGGGTAGAAGGGGGAGAGGGGAAATAGCACTGCAACTTGGAGTAGCAGAAGCTGCAGAAATCCAGGCGGGGAGCATCAGACCTCCGACGTGCCATCTTCACTCTGCTCTGCTACTGTGAATCACCATAAACTGCACAGCATAAGATTTTATGTACCAACTGTGGGCGTTCAGTCAATTTTAATTGTATTTCATGTTGTGACAAGCCTTTGGAAAGAGACATTGTTCTGACAGAAATGTTTTCTTTCATTGTCACCTTTCCCATCTTTTCAAGATCAAAGCAAATTGTAGAAAACCAGAGCCTGGAGAACAGAACGGCTGCAGCAGATTGTGATACGGCTCCTGTCAGCTCGAAGCAAAGAAGAAAGTCAAGCAGCAGCAAAGCCTTTCCAAGACGCGGTGCAGACGGGGGCTGCGGTGACCCTACGGGCAGACCCAGACCAGGAGCCAGCTGGACTGGGAACCACACCGTACGCTATAGGAACACACTGGCAACGTGGTCTTCGCTGGGATGGCGGGGTTTAATCTGAATCCACTCCCTGCTGGATACTATCTGCAGCCTAAACTGAGCACAGTGGGCAAATCCCTCTGCTTGTGACTGGGCTTTGCATTAAGAAAAAGCCAGGCTGCTGTAACGCAGCTGCCCACCAGCTACCCCTCACCTTCGGGTTGATGGCCAGGATCACATTTGCTTTCTGTCTTTATACACCAGCTGGCACCACAAGCTTCTAACCACAACCTCTAATGCTAAGAAAATAACAATGCCCACAACACATTTCTTGCTCTGAACCCCCCCCCTCCCCAAACCCCATCTGGAAACTGCAGAGATACCAAGTTTATTAAGAAAGGGAAAAAAATCATCCTTTTGGTGCTCTTAGTCCTATTGGCTTGTAATCTCTTGATGCAGTTTAGATATTATGGAGTTTCAGATTTAATATTCCGCCCAGAGGATGATATAAAAGCCAGTATTGATTTCCACTCCCAGTACACAGGCTTCATCTCTATGTAAATTAAAGATTCTGTAATATATTTCACAATATAGATTAGTTGTCATTCAGGCATTGATCTATTCTCATACCAGCAGGCGGACTTATTGGCAAGTTCCAGGCAGGAGCACACCTAAGGAAACCTGGTTAGGGCTCTGCACATTAATTAACACCTGCCTTTCCAGCCACATCATCAAACATCCTAAGGCAAATCTGGGATGAACTCCCGATGAGAGAAGTGGTGTACGTGGCAATGCTGCAAAAAGCATCACTCGCCATTACTGTCCCAGGGGAAGAATTATCCCCCTCCGTTTCACCAGAGGAGGATGGGAAGGAGAAGACGATGATGTATGTCTTCTATCTTCCAACTATTCAAATCCTCCAAATCTTTTAAGTTCTGGAGTAGAAAGCAAGCAAAGCAGCAGCATACACACCCCAAGGTCTTCCACACAACTCCCCAGCTGGGTCCTCCCCTGACAGCCCACCTAGGGAGGGAAGGTTGGCACCGCCACCAGCTCTCCACATCCCACAACGAAGGGATGTAGCTCTTCCTTTAGTGACCAGGAAACATTTGCTTTCTCCCCTTCAGAGTGACGGTGGAGGCAGCAGAAGGACCCACATCATCAGTCATTGCACTTTGGGAGGGGAGATCAAAGCCCCATCTTGAAGATCCTTGTCACACACTTGAAGAAAGATCATACCAGAGGCACCAGGGACCGCATCAAGCCCTGAGCGGCTTGGTCTGACCTTATAGCTGAGCCTGCTGTGAGCAGCACCTTGGGCCAAAGACCTCCTGAGGCCTCCTCCTGCCTGATTTACCCTGTGGTCCTATGAAAGAGCAGAGGAAAGGCTCTAAGACTCATTTCCACCTCACAAAGGAGCACCAGAGCCTAAGTGACAAGGCAACAGCACCGCCTCTTGCTGCTGGACATACTTCCCTTCTTGGCTAGGAGAGGTGGGTTCCCGATTACCTCCCCATCCAAACCTGTGCTTGCTCATAAAAGAAAGGAGGAAAACTTAAGATCTGCCAAAACCCTGCTCTGCCCCTCCAGTCCTCCAGAAAAAAGCCGCCACAGAACTCTCTCCTCCTCATCATCAAACCCAACAAGGCCCTCAGTTTAGTTCTCATTAGGCTGCTGATGGGCATGAGAAGACCTCTCAGCGTGCTGAAACTCAGAGCACGTTGCCCAGGCAAGGCTGGAGAGGAGCAACCAAGGCTGTCCAGTCAGCTACAGCCATCAGAAATCTTGATGCCGAGACCTCCCGTGCAAACGCCGTCTGTACACCTGACTTTTATTCCTGTGTAACTGAGAAGCAGGACGGCGTGTCTGTTCCCAGACGTACACAGTCTCCCCTGCAGAAAAAGGGACTTACAGCATTTTTACCTCAAGCCTTAGGTTTACAGCAAGAGTGTCAGCGAGCAGAGACGCTCAGCATCCCCGGGGCTCAAGCAGACAACTGAACGCGATGAGCACAAACAGAAAGACAGGAGGTTCCCTCTGAACATCAGGAAACGCTTTGTCACAGCGAGAGTGACTGAGCACTGGCACAGGTTGCCCAAGAGGTTGTGGAGCCTCCATCCTTGGAGATATTCAAAAGCTGCCCGGCTGTGGTCCTGGGCACCCAACTCTAGGTGGCCTTGTTTGAGCAGAGGGCTTGAACCAGATGACCTCCAGAGGTCTCTTCCCACTACAACCCCTCTGTGATTCTGGGAATGAAAAGCTTAAAACATCCAACACTAAGGTGCTGCAATCCACCCCCTCTCCCAACTTCCCTGGAGACCTCCTTATTAATTGTGCAGTGTCACATCACCTCACAACTAGGGCAGGCTCTGAGGACTTGTGAGGACAATTAGAGGTGGGAGGGAGCTCTGCAGCGGCACGGTGACTTCCTCAGCTGTCATACCTTGTCGCTTCAGGGCTTTTAGCGTCACAGCAGTTATACATTTCAGAACCTTTCTGCCTTGGTTCCAACTTCATCAATGGCTGGGGAGCCTGAGGCTCCAGCAGTGGGCACAGCTGCACCTGCACTGGGATTTGCTGTACGCCCGCTCTGGCCGCAGTAGCACTTGGTTCCTGAGAGGGGAACTATCAGCTGAAAGACCTGCTGAGGACAGTGCCCTGGGTCTTTGTCCTCCTGGAGCTATCAAAGCAGTACAGGAGCGCTTACATTAGATCATGTCTTAAGAGCTGGGTTTCCCTTAATTCAGAATGCTTGGCTGTGTGGGGCAGCACCTCCATGGAGAACGTGTTCCTCGGGGGGAAAGAAGTAGAAGGCATTGTTCTATTAAGACAAGCGCCAATTTTAAATGCAGCTGATTTTCACCAAGGTGCTTAGAGACATTAACTCTGTGGTTGCATAGAAAAACAAAGGCATTGAGAGTTCAGGGAACAGGGAAGTGCATGAATCTCCATACCTTGACCTTCTTCACCTGTTCTCTGGGCTCTTACCCAGCCAAACTTCAATTAGAATTAACTCTTCCGATTGCCCCATTTGTCCACTGGAGGTCAGTATCTTTCTGCAGAAAGACAGTCCCTCTTACCTGGTGTGTTTTGGGGGGGACAGAACTCTTACAGCAGCACCTCATTCTCCTGCCACGGGGCTTTTAAGGCTTTGGGTACAAGATGAAGACAGAAGACTAGTATGTCACCAAAGCCCTCTCCTCACACGTCCCTTTTCAGTCAAGCTCAGGTTTTCATAAGGCCAAGCAAAGAACTGAAGGAACCTCACACTTATTGTTTTCCCAGACATTATGCCAGAGCCCTCCTGCAGCTCTCCTGCCACCGCTGCAGCCTTGTAGGACCCGATGCTTGGCTGCTCTCTCGGGTAAAACCTCTAGCTGGGCAGGAATGAATAAACGTGGTCAAGCATTTTCACGCTTCCAGCATTAATTTTGATGCAATACTACAGCGTAACCGCCAGCCAGGAGATTTGTACTGCCTAGTTGCTCCTGCTTGGCTCGTTTGCTGGGCCGAGCTCCAGAGCAGACGCCTGTTTAGGCTGCTACACCCGCTGCGTAGGAGATGTGCTGCACCGCGCCGCTTCCAGGAACACTCCCTCATTAGCGATGCTTCTTCAGCGGCTGCCAGCGCTCCGCCAGGGGAAGATTCGGGTGCTCGCCTCTCCAGGCTGAGCAACAGAGGATGCTGAAGACTGACAACAGCAGCGGACAGGAGGGAGGGAGGGAGTGTGGTGGGGAAGGGTAAGCAGCCGTGAAGCAGAGCTGCTCAGCAGCCACATGTAGATCACACCCAGGGGCTGGTGCTGCGCCCACTGCTCACGGGTTTTACAGACTGGCTCTCTTCAAGGTCCCATGATCCCACTTCAAGGGAAGTGATCCTGCCTCTGTACCTGGTACTGGTGAGGCCTCACCTTGAGTACTGTGTTCGGTTCTGGGCCCATCACTACAAGAAGGACACTGAAGTACTGGAGCATTTCCAGAGGAGAGCTACCAAGCTGGTGAGGGGTCTAGAGAACAAGTCCTGTGAGGAAAGGCTGAGGGAACTGGACAAGTTTTGTTTGGAGGAGGCCAAGGGGAGACCTCATTGCCCTCTACAACTACCTGAAAGGAGGGTGTAGAGAGGTGGGTGCTGGCCTCTCCTCCCAAATGAATAATGCCAGGACCAGAGGAAATGGTCTGAAGTTGCAGCAGGGTTCAAATTAGATATGAGGGAGAATTACTTCACTGAAAAAGAGTGGTCGGGCACTGGAACAGCCTGTCCAGGGAGGCTGTGGAGTCCCCATCCCTGGAGGTATTTAAGAAACATGTAGATGTGGCACTTGAGGGCATGCTCTAGTGGCTGAGATTGTAGGGAGGTTTGTGTGTGTACGATTGAACTTGATCTCAGAGGTCCTTTCCAACCATGAAGATTCTGTATGATTCTGTGAGGTCCACTTCTTAGCAACAGCGCAGGCTGACCAAGCAGTTGCCATCATGGCTGCTCACCCCGCCGTTTTGCAGCAGAGGACTCAAACCAATCCTGCTGGAAGGAAAGGAACAGTATCGGGGACTCTCCTCATCTTCATCCTCTCTGGTTTGGGTACCAGATAGAAAAACTGAGGCATGAAAGTCTGATGAACTGAGACAGTCCCCATGCCAGGTATCTCAAGACCTGGCCCTTTCAAATGTCACATTATTGTAACTTCTGTGCTAAAATACCTTCAGTTCTTCAGGCAATCAGTTCTGTCCTGCCAAGAGCCCTGATGTTCTCAGGGGGAAACTTTGCTCTTTCCATCCCACCACGACTCCATTTCATTCTACATACGCTTCCTGAGCCAACAACTTTTTCTACATCCTTTCTCCAGGTCTGGGATCCCCGCTGGCATCCAAACAGACGGGTGAGAATAAACGGTCGCTGCCCCAAACCCGGAGAGAAGCGGTATCTGCAGCAAGCTCGTAATTACAGCAACTGTGCAAAGCTCACACCTGGAAGCCTTAAAATAGAGCTGCACTTCAGAGGTATACTTTACCCATGTATTCCTTAAATAACCTGCCTCCCTGAATATTCATGTTCCGCTTTCCGAGTCGCAAACATTCCCAGTTCACCAGACTCCTTTAATAATTCTTGTACTCATGAATTTTAAAGAAGACCTATTTCCTATTTAAATGTCAACTTAAGTCTATTTATCCCCATCGGGTGTCGAGGCCAGCAGCACTGCCAGCCCCAGTTGGGCTCTCATGTCTCATCTGATCAGTGAGGGAAAGAAAAGCTGAAGCAGGCAGATGGCTGAATCGAAGAGAAAGGTCATTACATGCTGCAACTGATAAGGTGAAGAGAATAGGATAGATAAGGTGATCTTCAGGGAGAAGGTTAAAGCTCAGCCTCACCATTCACAGGGTGTATCGGTAAGGAGATAAAATAAAACAAATACAAAGAGAAGTATCATCAATTATTCATCGAAACATCTTCTCCTATTGTTTAGCACAGGAAGAATCCTGGCATTCTCTTCTTCCCCATCTCTGTTCTGAAAAACCTCTTCTTTTCCTACCTCCCACTTAAGGGACAAAAGAACGCCACAGATCTGTGGTGTTATCCTCCCCATTTAAGTGAGGCATCTTGTACCTAAATGCTTTTTCTCTGGTAACACAGTAAGTAAGAAGCAACATTACAGCTAGACAACTCCCACCTCTCTTATCTCCAGTAATTCCAGTTGTTAGCCGCTGCCTCAGAATTCAGTGTATTTTAACTAGGCTTGGAAATCCCTACAGTGAGGATTTATTATCTCTTTCAGCAAAGTACAAAGTAAATCTATCATGCCATATAAATAATTCATATAAATTCTAGAAACATAGGAAGGAATATAGGTCAGGAGGGGCACCCCAGGAGAGGGATGGAGTGTCCTTTACTTAAAGCATGTGGTAGACCGAAATTCAGTTTCCGAGACGGACCGTGTCAACTTAAAGAATGAAAATGGCTTTTAAATAATTTAAAAAGCAAAGGGTGACTTGACAGTCACTGAGGGTTTTGAAGAGAATAGAGAGGATGAACAACAATGAGGTAACTACGATTTTGCAGATAAGAATGTGTCTGATGGAAGTCAGTTGGGTACAAGGTAGCTTTCTTGCTTAGCTTTCTTACAACATCTGTGAAATCTCACAATGGTGGTTTTCAACAGTTGTGGCAATCAGTGTCTGGTCACCGGGAGAAGCAAGGAGCCAGCAGGATCCATGTATTTCACAGTAAATTCCAATTGCCCCTAGGAACCTTTGACGTCAAGATCTGGGTATACATCAATATTTCTATGTACAGCCTGAAACACAGCACCGCACACATCACAGACCTCAACGTTCTCCTGTCAGAAACAGGTTAAATATTTGGATGACCCTACACCAGAGATGGTCACAGCAATCCAAAAAGGGCAGTAACTACAGCAAGCAAAACTTCTAACACTTGTTAAAGGAAAACGTGCCGCCAACAACAAAGCACACAGAACACATTTATGAGGAAGCTTTTGCAGACAAGTCTAGAAAGTGTTGCTGTGGTAGCTGTTCTGATAACATAAACCAAAATAAAGTCATTCTTCCTCAAATGCAGACATAACGTTCACAACAATGGCAATCAGAAGCAGTTTCGCCAGCTGCAGGAAGGCACCATAAGAAAAAGGAGGATTAGGAAGTATGCTAACTCTGGAGAAACCCACACAGAACAGACAAATGAAACCAGTCAGGTGCAGCTGGAAACACCACAAACCCAGACCAGAGAAAATGCTTACCCACAAATCTGAAAGAATGCCCCAAACAAGGTTAACATGAGGTCTCACACAGCTGGAATGAGGAGTAAATTTGGAAATACTTAAGTTTCATCACTAAGCTAAGCCTGTGATAAACAATCCTGCTACTACCATCACCCTCGGTGGAGGAAGGCCTTGTACCTGGAAGTGGCACCCCTTGTAGCATCCTCTGTCACCAGCACAGCCACAGAACAAGAGTCTATTCACTGGAACAAAGCCATGGCCAGCCAACCAACCAAACTGGAAGTCCTGCTGATGCAGCAAAGGGGGAAACCTTTGGCTGGCAACAGGCAAACTACCTGTTAAAAAACAGGAGTTTCTAAACAGGAGTCTCTACTCGAGAGAGAAGGATGCAGGGGAACAGGCTGCAGGCGAAAATCAGTGCTGGGCTACTGACTTCAGAAGAGTAAAGGCATTTTTCCAACAGCTGGGAACTGCACCCAGTTTGTAAGACAAGCAAGGGGCACAAGCTACTCAGCAAGTCAGAGACAGGTAACCGGTGAGGGACTAGAAAGGTACATCTGCTAAAGAGAGGGAACTTTAACAGCAGCCTTACTTAGACAACTCAGTAAGGAATGCATCTGCCTGATTTTCAAGAAAAATGGAGAAAATGGATGACTCTCAACACAAGTGAGATCTTGAGGTGCTGGAGCGAGTGCAGAGGAGGACAACGAANGAAGATCCCAAGGGTCTCTTCCAACCAAAATGATTCTATGATTCTATGACTTCTACCATCTCTTTCGGTACAGCTGGTAGGACTCCTGCTCAGAGTTCCTCTCAAAGAGAGACGTGACAGACTGCCCAAGATTAATGGGTATTAGGGAACTCTGTCAGATCCCCAGCCCTCTCTCTTCCTTCCCTTTAACCCACCCTGCACTGGCAACGTGAGCGGCTGCTGAACGGGGCAGCTCGTTTTCACGTGGCGTGACAGTGTGTCAGCAACTGAAGACGCTGAGGGCTCAGAAAGGCAACACGTCCAAGACAAGCTGTTGAGACACCTCAGGAACAGTCACCCTCAGCTCTAATCCCCAAAGCGCTCTGCACGTGACCTCCCACCAAGAGGGAAGCGCAGAAGTAGTCCCTGCTCTGGCTAATCAGATCAGAACTTCTCTATTTATCTGCAGCTGTAAGAATTAATCTCCAAAGAGACTACTATATTTAGCCAAGAATCTCTTAAGGGCTACTTGCTTTCTTATGCAGCTGAAAAAAGCCCAGGCCAGCACAAACGGATGAGGCTACGTTCCACACGTGGGGGCACACACCTGTGTCATCTACACGAGACCACGTTTCTCCATAGAAGCCTACAGGTATTGACAGCATGGCACAAAACCAATACTCTTTGCCTCCACCGCCCCCACCTATTAGCAAAATATTATATTCCTTCTCCTTGGTTTGTACTTAAAGGACCTTTTTTTCTTTTCTTTTCAGTGTTCCTGTTCTTTCTATTCACCTCTCACAAAAGACAATGGTTGACTGGAAACCTACAGTCTTTCCAGAGTTTCCACACTTCCTTAAGTCCAAGGGAATGGGGAAGAACCTTCAGAGCCAAGCTCCAGCCAGTCCTGGCTCTTCTGTGGCAGATGCCAGGCTCTGAGAGATTCTCGCAGGGATCATCACTCATTTTCACTCCCTGTGCAGCACTGGACACGCTGACAAGGCTGAAGTGTGTGACTGCAGAGCTGCCTCAAGATGCTGAAAATCCTTGGACTCCTGAGCATGTGTGTGTGCTGGCATCAGGAACCCCTCAGACTCAAGGCTCAGCATTAGCAGCTCAGGCTGGCTGTTCCCCCAACGGGGCATGAGACTCTCCCCAAAGCAGACTACAGCAGGTTGAATTTGTTTGCTTGGTTTTTCAGGAGGAAAGTGGGTAATGTCATTTTAAAAAATACATATTTAAAAAGTATATAAAAAAAAAAAAATCACTGTCAAAGGCATTTTTGAATAAGCTGTTCTAATATTTATTTTACTCTGCTGCTAGGAAACAGTATCTCAGCTCAAGATTGAATTTGTTCAACTTCCAGCCACAAGATTCTAATGAATTTTTCATTATCATCAGGCTTATACTCAGTTCAGTTTACAGTGAGATTTTAAACATTTTCAGAAGTTACACATTTGCTGGATCCTTATGTGTGCTGTTTCAAGTGGAAGCAAACACCTCTTCGTTATTAAGACAACGGCTGGCACACGAGAGATAGCAAACCTGCAAAATACATCACAAGAATCAACTGCCCAAAGAGCAAATTTCCCTTCCTCCCAGCTCCATCTCCATACCACGAATTCCCTCCATTCTGAGCTTGTTCTGAACAGCCTGCACCTCTCTCTCTCACAATTAAGATTTTCTTCCTCTTCACGCAGCTCATCTTAGTACAGAAAAATCTGAACTATCTAAAAACCCAACTGAGGTCAGTTTAGTTACATGGAAATAGTTTTTAAGACTCAAAAGACATCAAAGCTGCAGAAGCTGCACACCGAGTGACTGGCCTCAACTCCACCCCCAACTGATAAATGAGCAGTTATAAATGCTTTACTGAAATAGCTTTTGAATCAAATTGTTGGCTCATATATTCGGTTTTTATGTAGAATTGGTGTGTCTTTGCTCTAAATTACCTGAGTTAAGTTCAAATCAGTGATTGCAAATTTCAACAAAATAAGAGCCAAGTGCCAGAGGGACCGGAATTTTCAGTTGAACAGAGCAAAGATTCACTTATTTGTGATTCCCAGGAAATAACTAAGTCTAAGACACAAACACATGTGTTTAATTTACAATTAGGCTGCTATATTACACAATAGGTTTATGTAAGTTCTTTCCAGTATGATGAAAAGCCTCTTCTGTCACCATACCAGGCTTTAACCTGATTATAATTAACAGATTAAAAATATTCTGCAAGTAGGCAGACACTGGTTTGCTTTTTATGGTATTGTGCTTGGTGTCATTAACCTACAAAGACTCCTCCTTATTAAAAAACATGGGGAAGGGGACTTGCTAATACAACTCTCAAACTCATACATTCTGCCCTGTTCTTCCTGGAAGCAAAGCTGCTGTTTAATTACATTTTGCTAAGGAAAAATTAAAGCTACCTGTAGGGAAATTAGTACCTGTTCCCACCAGCCAAGAACTTCACCTCGGAGCTTGAACCAAGGTTGCAAAAGAACAAAGCAGCAGCACATTAGGAGGGAGCAGCAGTACCTTGAAGGAGTCTGGTTTTGTAGACTCCAGCCTCCATCCCAGTCAAATTGTGGCTCCTGGGGTCACAGACAGCACTTGGGAGCTTTACATTTTCATTTCTGCTATTTATCAACAAGGGATAACGATTAACAGCAAAATCTTACTAATCTAAGGAAAGAAACACAGGCTCAAAAGTGAGATTTTATTCATATTTGTTACTTCTTCACAACTGAAAGTGTGATAAAACTGATAAAACCAGCCTGGAATAATGTTAGTTTACATCACTAAATTCAATTCACATTTTATTAATAAAATACCGAAAGGAACTGACAACATTGCAGGTTCAGAAAAACAGGTTGGCTACTATGACTGAAAAATCTACACTACCTTACCTGCTCACAACTGATTCCTTGTTTAATGCTAATTCCTTAAAATGAACACAAATTACAGAAAAATTCAGACACACCCAACTCCCGTGCTCATAAAATATACCTTCTGTCTTATCAAGTTCCAGTAGGTTGGAAAGGATTTTCCGCTGAGGGGTTTCATTTCAGCAGGTGCCAAAGGAAGACCCGGGGTACTCTGCGATGCAGTCCCAGCCGCGCCTCGAGCCCACCCCACCAGAGAATCGGTTTGCAGGCCCCTGTGCAAGCACCTACACAGTGACACGAACAAACCACACCTCTTGTACAGAGATGCAAGCCACTGTCGGGCTACAGCCTCCTAAATCCTGTCCTCTGTGGTGGACACACAGACCTCAGGCTCCAGGACACACAACAAAGCAGATTTCAGCTCTGTGTTTTAAGGCAAAGACCAACCCAGCTCCAGCTGCAAGGGAGATGAGCAGCTCCAGCTGCCACCACCAGCTACCAAGAGCTGAAGTTGCTCATCGTTACGCAGAGATTGGCCATACTTTACGTGATAAATTTTGACACCCACATCAAGGCAGGATGTTACAACCCTACCATGAAGACAGCCACCACAGATGGAAAAACTCATGGGCAGATTGAACAGCGAGTGCAGCAGCCAATAGTTTGCATGCAAACACGGTGTTAGACTGTTACATTCCCAGGACTGTTAACTCCGTAAGCACAGGTCAGAGAATTAGCTTCCATTTCTCTTTTTATTTTACACTTTTCTTTTTACTTCTTTTTTTTTATTTTTTTATTTAAAAACAAGATGGAGCCTCACAGAAAAAAGGAGCTTGACCAAATGTTAGACCTGGAATTACACAGGCTTAGGCTACAAAGATTAAAACTGTACTCTGGTAAGGAAAGAACCCTTCCCCTGCTATGAATACATTTTTAAAAGCCTCATTAGGCAAAGCAGCAGCCTGACTCTCAGTTCAAAAGAGAGAAAAAAAACAAACAAAAAAACCCCCTCATTTTAATACTGTACTTACAAAATCAAAAAAAGGTGTTCCTTTTACCGAAAAGAAAGACAGCAAAAGCAGACTGTGTGGCAGCAACTGTTCCTAGGGCAGGAAAACAAGTGTACAGCTATGGCACAGTACCTAAACAGCCGTTCAAGCTGCTTGAACTGCCCGTGTTTTATCAATGGGATCTACTGGGAAAGAAATACATTCAAAGAAATAGTACTTCTGAGTAAATGTGCTAGGGGAAACAGAAAATGGTCTGTCCTGACTATACTTGTACAAATCAACCACAAACATATTTACAAACACTTACACCTCTCCAGGCATAAAGACCGAGCTTAATACTTGCGCAATGTACCCAAGGGCTCGAGCCGGACTGCTCCCACCTCCAGTAACAGCAGAGGAACGTCTCTACACTGCAATAGCCACGTGGCTTCAATCTGCTCTGTCCTGAGCTCCTTCCAGCTATCTGATCTGTACCACAAAAATGAAAAGCTCCACAAGTATTTTAACTTTCCTTCGTAAGGCGGACGTGCATCCGCTACAGAGCCGAGACTCCCCAGCACTCTACCCCACATGCAGCCAGCAGCCCAGTACCAGTACCGGGACAGACCTATCCAGTCTGCTCACCAAACAGTAAACTGGGATCACCTGGGCTCATTCTCCAAAGTATATATTTTTTCATCATCTGCTACATTTTTAAGATAAAAAGTAAGATTATATAAAATCAATTCTGTATGCAAAAAAAGGTAAGCCCAGAAGTGATTAAAAATAGACTAAGGTGGGCAGAATTAGTAACTAATAAAAAAAGCTAAAAGTCCTATTTATGGAACTCAACACTTCACTCGGTCATACAGTTAACTGCCCTCAAAGCCTAACAACCAGACCAGTTCACGAGTACCTAAGTTGCTTACATAACTAAAAGATGTAAAGTCAAAAAAATATATTTTATCCCTTTGAGATCAGGAAAGTAAAATAAAATGCTGGTTCTGTACCAGTGCAACAACTGCAGCATATTTTGCAGGCAGCACATGATTTGCTACATTTAGTGGCACTTAAGTATTATGCGGTAAATACTGAAAGTAAGACAAGTTTCTGATCTGCAGAAGCATCATCACATCATCATTACCAGAGTTGCTAAGCTACAGCTTGCTGAATAATACCAACTCAAATTTAGCACTGCCATCACTAGCCCTAACGCGTGTCAACCTCCTGCTTTACAGCTTGCTAAGAAAGTAATCACTTGAAGCCAAGTATTTACTGAACTTGCCACGAGGCTTGGACCGGCTTCAGTCTGACCAGTCGTTCTCATCAAACTCGGAGTCGTCGTCCGAGTCGCTGTACTCCACAGCGATGCGTCTCGAGAGGATGGTTGCCACATCGTTCCCGACAGGCTCGCGCTTTGCTTCTTGCTCTCGCTGCTCCTGCACCTTCTTCAGCTGGATTCCTGTAGAGACAATTACTCTCAGATAAAGTTTTCTGCACAAGAGATTTTAACACTTTGTATTTTGTTAGTAAGCTTTTGTCTTCTAATGACATTCTCGGGAAGAAGAAGAAAAAAACAGGAAGCCACTGGGTTAGAGAACCTCCCTGAGCAAGGAAGAGATGGGGACAAGAAAGGCGGACTGGAACCCATTTTCAGAGACCAAATACTTCTAGACTTTTAAAAACTATCAACTATACATTAAAACTAAATATTCCGAGACCGTACAGGCCTTTTTGATCTGAAGATGAAAGTTTTCATGACTGTGTCCAGAAATACCACCAGACCTACAGCTCCACTTCGTAAGCAAAGTCAGGAGCGGCCATTAGTCACCGGTTAAAAATCAGCAGCCTAAAACCTGGTGCTGAATCACTAAGAACAGCAGCAAAAATCCATGTACATCTACTGGCAACTTCACATAATGAACACAAGTTCTGCTTTCATTTATGTCCACACAAGTGCTAGAACATGTTTGATCAAGCTGTAGACCTTTGGGGGCTGGGAAAAGATCTGAAGTCGGGGTTGAGAAAGGTTAGAATGGGTGTGCGGTACCCGTGGTTTTACCGGTCTCTCAGTGACATTCTGCCCAGCTGGGAACAGCAGCCCTGAACTTGGATCAGAGGAAAACACAGTGCTTTCCTGGAGGAACAGAAATACCTAAACCTCGGTGTCCACTTACCCATCCGAATGGCGGCCAGGAGGTCGCTCCGTGCGTCGCTTACTGGGGGCTGCGCGGGCTCGTGGCGTTTGGCCTCTGCAGCCGGAGGAGCGTGCATTGGGGAGGAAGAGAGGGACGAACCCGCAGCGGGAGGGCCGGGAGGGGGAGGAGGTGGGCCAGGAGGAGGAGGAGCAGTGACAACAAGCCCACTGGAAGGAGGAGGATGAGTAGCTGCGTATGTAGAGCCAGTCACCAGTCCAGAATGGGAAGGTGGCACAGGAAGCTGAAGGGGACTAACAAATGCCGTTTGTGCTGAAGGAATCATAGGGGGAGGAGGAGGAGGGGGAGGACCTGTAGGATTGTAATAATCCACCATCTGAGCTGGAAGCATCCTATATAAAACAGAACAAAAACATTTAATGCATTGAATGTTAGGACTTACAGAACCATCACCCCTTAAACTGCTCTCTCATCCAACCTCAGCTAAAACAAAAACCCAAGGGAATTGAAACTCGTGAGTTAAATATGCAAGTCATTATAAACACAAGAGTTGTCAAATATTGAGAGCACGTTGAGACTTAAGGCAGATGACAAAGCCAAAGGCAGTGTCCCTTCAGCACTCTGCAAAGTGAGATATCTATCTTAATACTCCTGCTTAGGTAAGTATAAAGCTGTATTTGCGACTAAACATCTACACTGGGAGAATATTAATGATGAAGAAGGGCCTATGATGAAGGCACCGAGAAAACTGCAGACTATGCGTATCGCTTCCAGAGAAGACCAAGTGTGAGAACAAATACTAAGAGATAATAAAAGACACAGGCATGGAGGACAACGGAGAGGATGAATGGAAAGATTTACCCACAGGTATATCATGCATCTCATGTGCTTCTTTAGCCAAGTTTATCAATTGAAGTATTATTTCACTGATATATTTGATTGATACTTTAAAGAGGAGGAACAGGGAAGAGCTACTTTCTTTGTTAAAATGCCATTAAAATAATTCTTAGGCAGAAAAACCCAGGAATTAAATTAAGAGCTATGAAGTAGGTAAAGAACTAGATATAGGAGACAGGAGTTGAAGGGAAGTCACTGATGACATTCAGTGAAACACGCCAATGTATGACCGATACACTGACAATGGCCATGTACCTGGGGACTAGGCACAGGTATTTCTGGTATAAACTGGAAATAACAGAGAAAATGCAAGTTGGAGCAGTCAATCGTAGCATAACTGAGTCATCTACAGCTTGACACAGTCAGGAATTGGGCAAATGCTCTCCAGGATGCATCAAGTGAGGCTGGAAACCCTTACCTTGCTTAGTTTAAAACAACACAGGCAAGAACAATTACACCTTTCCAGGGGTTACTGCTTGAAAGTCTAAGCTATTTAAGTGAAAACACAGACTGGCTAGAAAATAGATGTTTTCTTGCTATTGGAGAGCCAATGCCCTGGAGCAAGCCTTCCCTCAAAATGCATTCAGGCAAAATGTCTATATAGGAGCCTGACAAATTCGCATCTTGAATTATGGAGGTGTCTGTGACAGTAGGGAGCTTGATTCTGTGTCTGAGGAGATCCCTTTCCCATTCTGTCATAAGCTCCTTTAAAAAGTCATTTCAGGGATGCACCACAGACTGCCAAGTTAATCCCATTCAGCAATACTTTTTCTGCACGTTGCCTGAAGTTTAAAGTATTATTCAAATTATGTTGTAACTATTTTCCACCTTAAAGGAAAATTATCCCCTTTTTAATATTATAGCAGGAACCCTTAATATTTTACAAGTATATTGATTTCACCACATTCAGTACCCAGCTCGTTATTTCTGCTTTCATGGTTTTTTCACTTAAATCCAGTTCAGACACAGAAATTATACCGATTTTTTTAGGCCCTTCCCAGGGAGATAACGAACATGTTTGGGGTGTTTTTTTGTGTGAATGCATTATGATGGTTATGAAAAACATGCATCCCTCTAGTTTTGTCAAGAATGCACTGGAATAAATCAGGAGTTTTACCCATATTCTGCTGGTACCACAGGTACTGAGCTATGTTGGCCATCTGAAGGCTGGGGTGGAGGTGGAGGTGGTTGCTGAGGTCTGTTTAAAGTAGCATGTCGTACAGTGGTGGAAGGTGGTCTGTATTCATGCTCATGGCTTTGGGATGCTGCCACGTACTGTGGACCATCTCCTGTTCCATATGAAGGCATTGCTATCTGCTGATGGAGGGAATGATTCGGAGTAGCAGGATAAGAATAATCTGTAACATCAGATGCATGGGACCTAAAATTAAAGTAAATGGATGCAGAAGAACAGATTATGTGAGTGTAACGGTATTATCTAAATAGCTCACAAGAAAAGCTAAAAAGAATGCAAACAGAATTCTTTTTCTCGTAGCAGGACTCCCTGATTATCAAGCACCATTCCTTTTAAGTCCACAGAAAGCACAAGAACAAGTGCAACAACAACAGAAAAATAAATACGGTTTAGCTTAATAAGACTTGAAAATAAATTAGTCTGACAAGTCAGCGGAAAAGGACTGAAATTGAATGTTTTTAATATTTCAGGATATCAGCTGCAGGCAGAATGTCCTCCTATAATGCAGAGGCATCAAAGTTTAGAGCTTTCTCCAGATTTGAGAGTTCTTTAGTAACCATAAGGAGGTAGATTGTTCCTGTCTGTGATTTTGACAGCCCGTTGTTTGAAACGATAATATTAATCAGGCCTGCCTTCAGTTAACAACGGCAGCAGAGAAAGGAAAGCAATACTGCAAGCACTCACAGTTATGCAGAAGAATGCATTTCACCAAAGCAGAGAGAACCAACTGAAAACGTTAGGAAACGCTTTTTATTTTGTGTGCACCATTAATTTTGCTGGAAAGGCTTAGAGAAACTGGGAAATGTAAGTATTAGTTGAGCAGAGAGTTCATAAAGATACAAAGTCTAGGATGCTCTGTCAAATTAGCCCAAGAGAGGGAGCAAAAGGATCTCGTCATCCCGTTACTGTGAACAGTTGTTTTAGTAACGAACAATCGTGCAGCCTGGCTTTTAGCGAGCACAGTAAACCAATGCACTTATCTGTGAGACTGGAAGCAAGGTAAGCAACAAAAAGCCAGGGCTTTGAGTAAAACAAAATGACAAACCCTTTGGGCATTTTGTCCTCTTTCATGCTTCCTGCCTGTTCCATTTTCTTTGCGTCACTCATGAACTCAATGCCCATTTTCCTTCTCTCCCACTCTTCTTTTCGTGTTCTTACTTTTCTCACATTAATTTGCTGGTTTCTGTTTGGATTCAGCTTGTGTTTCTCTCTCTGAAGTACAATAAGTATAACAAGTACATTGTAAATTGCCACAGTCTGGATGCTTGGATGTCAGTGTGTAAAGTGTTAAGTCTTACAATTAGCAAAGGAGAAGAAACATGAGCTTTTTTTTACTTTAGCATTAAAAAATAATCACAATATAGCCAAATACATTTCTTTGGGACCTTAGTTATAAAATACTGCTTATGTGGCAGCCGTCAGCATAGAGACATCTCTGAAGCCAGTACTTATTTCTGTACGTATAGGGGATTTTATAGCTTAGCTCCTACAGCTAAGACTAACCCAAAATAAAAATTCAAAAGCCTTCTTTCCACCTCACTAGAACTCACAAAATTAACCCTTCCTGCACGTAAAACACAGATTTCAGGATTAAATTTCAGTGAATCAAATATCAGTGAGTGAAAGTTCTCCATACATAGTAAAATTAGAAAGAGGCTTATAGAAATACCAGGCACCTGTCATATCACATCTCTATCCAACATAAGGATGCATCCTACCATTTCTGCAAATACCTGCAAACAGGCAAATACATGTTGTCATTGCTGGGAGAGAAAAGCAAAACACTTCAGTATGATTATTCAAAGTTGGGAATCCTGGAAGCAAGGTGTTAGGGCTAGAAGACGACTCAAAATGTGTGAAACAGAACTTATGATGAAAAAACCCACATCCTGCACTTGGCAGCTGAACATCAATGCCATTTTACCAGATCAACCTATGGAAAGCACAGTCTTAGTGAAACATTACAGGCTGACCAGCAGGAGACACACTGTTTTGCATTTGAAACTGTAAAAAAATAAAACTTGGTGATTAAAGGATTTTAGAGAGAGGGCTGTCTGAATATACTATTGAATGAGCAGTAGCATTTTGGGGTTTATTTTTGTTGTTTCAATTACAAACATTTCATCTACAAAGTTCTAAGCTGATTTTAATTTTTTTTAATTAACCTCCACTGGACAGCAGACTACAGGTCTTGTTCCACACCTCTGCAGTGGTGGCTGCTTCCTCCAACTAGTCATTCAACAATTTAAACACCAAATCGTCCAGTTTCCAGTAAATTCTATTTATTCCTAACATTACTGCTAGCAATTAACCATGAGAGACAATTAAATAAGTGGGAAAATCCTCCAGTGAGACCAGCTCAGCGAAAAAACTGAGACTTCTGTGCACACCAGGAGAAAGTAACTCCCACTGAGCCCAAGGGGAATCTTAGATGAATTCTGCTGCGTGTCTCTAAGCGGATCTCTGCTACTTCAAGCAATCTGTTGCATCTAGTTTTATAGCTTGCTTTTTAGACAAACAGAACATCAATAAAGCTGAACTATTCCCCCATTAAAGCATTCTGTTGGAGGCAAAAGTATACTTGACTGAGTAGATCTCAGAAAAATACTTATTTATTAAGCTACCAGTGGCATAGCATACGAGAAACTAGACAGGAGGGAAGAGGCACTGACATTATCTAGCAGAGGCAGGCTTAAATGCTTTTGTAACTACAGCTACTCAAGATCAAATATAAAGATCAAATATGCAGCAAATAGTTATTTCACTACATTATGATGACAAAATGCTCATCTGAAGCTGAGGAAGCAAAAAAAATCATTACAGAATTTGTTATCTGTGCTTTAAAATAATTTTGAGAAGAACTTTAAAACATGCATTACATCATATGGTTGCTCTCTTCTAACTACTCCCAACCTGTAAAAACACCTAATTCTACTCAGTATTTCTGAACATACAACTGTGGTACAACAAACAGCTTTGCTGTAAACAGACCTAGTATCTGGGGACAGTGATCCCTCGGAAGATGCTCCATGGTACACACTTTGAGACAACCTGTTGTCAGGTCTAAGCTCTTTGTCATATGCCATCATATTCCACTCCTGGCGTCTGTTCCTGGCTTTTCTAACCTTTTTCACCTCACGGGTGGTGCCATCTATACGCTTTTGCTCCTAATGTTCAAACAAAAGAAATAAAGCATGCAAAGAGAGAAAAAAAGGGAAGGAGAAAAGCTGGTTAAAATGCAGTTAGAGTGCATGAAAATAAGACCAGATTTACAGATGAAGCCAAGTCTTTATAAAATTTCTCTGCACTGAAAATGAGAATATCGCCTTACGCTACAGAACTCATTAGTACTGATGAGCACTTGCTCATTAGTACAAAGACCATTGCTTTGCCCTTCGTCTGTAGGACACACATGCTCGTGTGATACCAACCTACTGGCTTTCCCAGTACAGAAATGTGACTGATTTTAAAAGCCAGAAAGTTTAACTTCTTCTGACATCATATGCCATTTATTTAGACAGTCCTGAAGCACTTGTAATATCTTCCTCCTGCGAATCAATCTTATGGCAATATGTTAAATATACTCAGGGTTATTTTGGTTACTCATTAGGGTCACGCTCACCTGAGACCTTGGGGAAGTACAGAAAAATTAGAAACACTCTCCTATTTCATAGAGTCTATGTGAAATGGTTTTTTTGGTTTAACTCCCTCTCCCTTCCTAGATCTGATTAACTACTGAAATTCTTCCTAGTTTTTCCTCACCATTATTTCCCATTATCTTATATAAAAATGAATGACACTAACCCTCTCTGCAACGTGTCAGTAATATTCAGGCCAGTTACAACGTATTACAGCTTGAGAGCTTCACCACAAATCAGCCTGTTTCGTTTTTTCAATATTTCTGTATCATTTCAGGCCCGACCAGCGTCAGTGTTCACCTGTCGGTAAGATCTCCTAACAGAGGGACTGAAAGCCTTCACGCCTCTGAAACACTGGCCTCACCTACCTGTGACTACTCAACAGGAATATAAAAGCCAATATATATGGGGGCTTCACTAGAAAAAACAAGTTTGCTCAGTCCAAACTGAGAAGGCCATCTATGTGCTATTTTTTTTCTCAACAGTTATGAGAGCACTGGAGCTTTTTGGTTTTTTTTTCATCAGGTCTAGAGCCCACATCTTAGAATACTGATTCACAGACAGGTTAAACATATTTTCTCTATTGATATGGCAGTATTGGGCTTTTGGCCACTAGAAAAATAGTTTATCAGCAAATAGTTATATTGATAGTGTGAGAATGCAGTCATGTCATTTAGAGAAGAGGTCAGCAAAACGCTAATATATGCAAGCATTATATTTTGGAAACTCTGCCTTCAAAGGAAGGGATAATGGTTGGAAGGCCAGGCTCACCAAAAAGCAAAAGAAACGTGTATCACAGACACACATAGGTATTTAACTGTCAAACAGCACTGAGTAAATCACATTGAAATAATGCATTTGGCATTACACAACAAACCCAAACCAAACCGGCCTGTCTGTCCATGTTTTGGATCTCTTGCTTGTTCATGCATGTCCATATGAGGGACCTGCTGATCCACATCTGCTAACATTAAGAATGACAGACAAAAGTCTTTTTGAAGTTCAACATCCACATGTTCCAAAAACTCTTGCCCATTCCTGACCCCTGCTGTGAGTAGATTTTTGATCTCATTCATCTTAAGTAAAGATCATCCCCTTGGCTCTTGACTACTTCCTATAAAATCTTTTTCCTCCCCAAACTTTTTAGAATCACATCCTTTTTTTATATAGGTTATGCAAGGCTTTACTCTCTCCTTTAATATCACTTCTTCACATCAAAATTTCCCAATATAGGAACTGGAGCATAAGGGAGACAGATTGAGTCATGCTTCAGTTTACATTTTTAAGGTTTTGCTCATCTCCATGGTTGAATATACGCTTGGTTAAAGGCTTTACATCTGCCTTTTTCATTTGATTGCTGCAAAATTTAATTTAAATTGTGACTTTTATCCTGGTTAATTTGTTAAGATTTTGTTATTAAGTGATTGTAGATTGGAGAGGAAAGTACAAATAAGCCTTCTGGTTAACTGAAAATAAGCTTTAGTTTTTCTTTTCTCATAGAATAGTAACTCCATCCTCGAAGGGTCAACAACTATGTACTTCATGTGAGTTTCCAGACAAAGTATCCACCTGTTGACCGATGTACGATGCTGCTCAGAAGACAATCATTTTGACGCAACTCCTATGCCGTAAGGAGTGCCTACGTGACTACTTACCTATAATCGCCTATTTAAGAGTTTGGGTTTAGAGAGATCACTATGGTTTTTTATCAGAAAGGTAAATAAATATGCATGTATAAATAAACCACATAAATCAAACACAAAGCCTGGTCTGGTTTTATTGGATCAGATTCCAGTTGGATCAGTTGTTCCAGACCAGCACCTGTAAGGGTGCTAATGAATAGAACCATAGAATGGTCCAGGCCAGAAGGGACATCTAGGATCATTTAGTCCAACCTCCCTGCAGTCAACAGGGACACCCCCAACTAGACCAGGTTGCCTAGGGCCTCATCCAGCCTCACCTTGAATATCTCCAGGGAAGGGGCCTCAACCACCTCCCTGGGCAACCTGTTCCAGTGGTCCACCACCCTCAGAGTAAAGAACCTATTCCTAACATCCAATCTAAATCTGTTTTTCTCCAGCTTGAAGCCATTGCCCCTCGTCCTGTCACTGCAGGCCTTTGTAAACAGACCCTCCCCAGCCTTCCTCTAGGCCCCCTTCAGGTACTGGAAGGCTGCGCTTAGGTGTCCTCGAAGCCTCCTCTTCTCCAGGCTGAACAACCCCAGCTCCCTCAGCCTGTCCTCACAGCAACGGTGCTCCAACCCCCTGATCATTTTTGTGGCCCTCTGCTGGACCCGCTCCATGAGGTCCATGTCCTTCCTATCTTGAGGGCTCCAGACCTGCACACAGTGCTCCAGGTGAGGTCTCACCAGAGCAAAGTGGCAGAATCACCTCTCTGAATCTGCTGGCAATGCACCTTTTGATGCAGCCCAGCATGTGGCTGGCCTTCTGGGCTGCGAGTACACACTGCCTGCTCATGGCCAGCTTCTCATCCATCAGCACCCCCAAGTCCCTTTCCTCAGGGCTGCTTTCTAATATCTCATCCCCTAGTCTGCATTCATAGTGAGAATTGTTCCAGCCCAGATGTAGAACCCTGCACTTGTTCTTGTTGATCTTCATGAGGTTCACCTGGGCCCACCTCTGCAGCCTGTTCAGGTCCCTCTGGATGGCATCCCGTCCCTCTGGTGTATCAACACCACACAGCTTGGTGTCATCTGCAAACTTGCTGATGGTGGACTCAATCCCTCTACCTATATAATTGATAAAAATGTTAAAAACAATACCGGTCCCAGCACGGACCCTTGAGGGACACCACTTGTCACTGCTCTCCATCTGGACCTCACACCATTGAGTACCACCCTCTGGATGTGACCATCCAGCCAGTTCCTTATGCACTGAACATTCAACCCATCAAAATCCGTATCCCTCCAATTTGGTGAGCAGGATGTTGTGGGCGACCCTGTTGAAAGGCTTACAGAGGCCCAGATAGATCACATCCATAGGTTGTCCCTTATCTACCAACATAGTCACCCTGTCATAGAAGGCCACTATGTTAGTCAGGCAGGACCTGCCCCTAGTAAAGCCATGCTGGCTGTCCCAAATCATCACTCTGTCCTCCTTGTTCCCAAGCATGGCATCTAGAAGGATCTGTTCCATGATCTTCCCAGGCATGGATGTGAGGCTGACAGGTTGATAGTTTCCAGGGTCCTCCCTTCTACCCATTTTAAAAATGGGTGTGATGTTTCCTTTCTTCCAGTCCACGGGGACTTCACCTGGCTGACACAACTTTCCAGATATCCTGGAGAGTGAGAGTGGCTCGGCAACTGTATCAGCCAGTTCCTTCAGGACTCTGGGATGTATTTCATCAGGTCCCATGGATTGGTATATCTTGAGGTTCCTGAATAAATATGCTGAAGCCCTTTTTACTCAGACAGTGCTAAACCCTACCTGGTATTGATTTTAGAAACAAAAGTTTTATAAAAATAAGCCTTGAAACCACTTCATTTCTTCTGAAACAGTGGGGCAGGCTGATTATTAGCAGCTGACAGAACTATATATACACCTCTATTAGAGTAGCTTTAAGTTGTTCCATTAGTACTCTCATTACCTTGACAAACAACGGTGACAGCTTTGGCTTTAGCACCCAGGGCAAAGGACAACAGATTTCTAGGGGAAATGAAGCCTCTCAAAACAACTACAGTTCAGAACGTTTTTTAGAAAAGCTAAGCAATATTAAGAAGAGCTACTTCCTCGAACCCAGTGTAAAAGAAGCCATGGCAGACAAGTGGATGCTGTAGGTTAAGGCAGAAAATAGGTACATCATTCAGCTGTTGGCAGGAAGCAACTTCAGCAAATACAACAAACGCATTAGAGCCCTCAAACAGGGTTAAGTTTGATGTTGGCATCAAGAGTTAGCAAATGATGTTCCAAGCATCTTAATAAAGAATTAGAGGCAGTAACAGAAAGTAGCTTGAAGTGGTATTTGCAATACTTTCAAAAAACTGGAAGCACGAGCCCAGAGCATTTTCCTGACTTCATAATTTTACAAGATCCTACCAATCACAAGTCCTCAAGCAATACAAGCCCTCCATGTTTAAAGATTTATCCTGATCTAAATAACTACTCAAACCTCTAGGAAAAACAGGGAACAATAAAAAGCAAAGTAGAACACCTCTCCTTCATTTACCCAACGGTTAGCAACTGCTCTGCCAAGGTCATTCAATTCAGAATAGTATTGATGCACATGCAAGAGTCAAAACCAATTTCATTGAACACTGATCACATAGACACTGATCTACTGAGAGTCTGCCAGTAAAAAAAAAACAAAACCAGAACCTATACTACTGATTTTAAACTTAAAGAAGTAAAATCACAGTTTTCTTCAGAGCAAAGTTCACCTGAAAGAGCCAAATCAGAGAAAACCTGCATTAGACTTCTTCAGTTAAACTGGATACAGCAACAGTAAGTATCACTTTCCTGCTTTCAAATATCAAGCTCCTCACAAGCCTTCTACTGCAACAGCTTAAGCAATTATGGCAAATTACCAAATTAATATTGGAAACCCAATTCTCTGGTGCAAGGAGTACTCTCAAGGCTTCACTGACCACCTGAAAAATGGAGGCTACGAACCAGCTGTGTATTGGTCAGCTGAGCAGGGCTGCATTTGGATTTCTAGTTTATAATTTGCTAAACAATAAACATTTATTTCACCTGCAATTTCTCAACAACTTTCACATTTTCTGCTTCTGCTCAGAACAAATCACACATGGAATTCTTAATTAGTAGCTTCAAAGTACAACTTGAGCCACAAAATTGTTAATTGCTGCTCTGGATTAATTCCTGGTCACTGATATCATATGGACAAAACCAGAAGAAATGATGGTCTGTTAAGCAATGTGTGGACCAGACAGCGCCTGTGAGATGCCTCACCCAAACCCTCCAGCTCAGTAAAGGTTGCAGATGAGAAAAAAATGATTTCCACCCCAACTTCTGCAAAGCTAAAAACCAGGTTTCCTCCTGTCAAAGGGACACCTAACCATGGAGACTCAAATCTACACTGCTTTCTTCCTACTTGGTCTCACAAATCAAATCAAATAGCACTTTGGGCAGAACTTATCAAGGGGTATTTCTGTGTCGGATGGCTATAATCCCACATGGCTGGAATTGAGCATATTATACATCTGGTTTGTGGACTGTAATAAGACAAGTAAAATCTACAAAAAATATATGACAGATGGAAATAAGTGAGATGTGTTGCCTAAAATATAGCCTGAAAGCAAGTTTATCCATAAATTGGTTTTGTAAAAATCCCTCTAAAGTTATCAACATTTTTCAAGTGATATTCTGTTATATGTTTTTTAAAAAACTATTCTATTTTTCCTTTTCATTATTAAATCAGAAAAAAAAAAAAAAAAAAGCAGTTGATAGTTTCTTTTTATCCCTCTTTCCAGTAAAAAGATCTAAATTTGAAGGGAAAAAGGTGGGAAGAAAAAACCCCAAAGGGTGCAATTATCCCTATATATTTTCCATAAAAGAAATACAGAATGACATTTTTTTAAAAAACTGAACTAGAGAATGAAAGTCGCTTTAATTACTCCCAGTTTTTTAATCAGCTTTGTAACTTATCACTCTGAGTATATAGTGGGATTATAACCTTGCATATACATTTGTGTACAATTATATGAATAACCAAGTGAGTATTTTCAATACTTTGCTTCAGACAGTAACTAAACTGAAAACGTTTACTCAACTTTTTCAACTCTGTTTAACATTTCAATACTGAGATACCTCCCAAAAGAGAAAACATTTTTGACTCACACCCCTAACAGGAAGACCTGATTTATCTCTTCCAGAACTTTGAAAAGCATCAACTCCCAAAATGTTTTAGTTGAACCAAGTCTTTGTGTTTTGTTTAAAAATGTTACAAGCATTGGATGACTATTTTTGACTGGCAACACAAACAGGGACTGAACAGAATTATATAAAAACAGAATAGTGGAGCTTCCCAGCCATGCCCTGCAATTTGATTTCTAATCAAGTACCGTATAGATTAGGACATATACACACAATGTATACACATAAATACATATTAGTTTGTATATTCATACATTAGACATTACGTATATACATGTGTATAATACATGTATATATATGCTGATATAGTATGATATCTGCTTATATATACACGTATAGGTAACATTAGATATATGACATACGCATATGTGTACATACACACGTGTATGCCTCTGTGTATGTGCACTGACAACTAAGCAGCTTTCTTCTGTTTCCTCTGAGCAGACTGTGCATCTTGTTTGGATTCCTTTTATTTTAAATCCCTTATCTCTCACTGAACCTACCTAAAAGGGCATCTTCTGCCAGGTAAGACAGGCAGCTGTTGCTTCAGACTCTCCCTATTCACTTTTGGTGTTTTTTTCAGAATTATCTTCAAAAATCTTCAAGCCCTCAGACTTGGTAAAAAAATGGACGACAATGAAGCTACAGAAGTAGCACCTTATTTCTTCATTCAAAACTAAAATCCATTAAGAAAATCTTGATTGCATCAGAACAAATTGAAGATATTCCAGAAAGACCGAAAACACTTTTCTATGAAAAAGTCTTTTTATGTTGGTTTTAAACTTAGAAGAAACAACAAATACTTTTCCTAAAATTAATCAGACTAATTTTGCTGTGTATTACCATCTTACTAACTTGTAACAGGTGTAGAAAAGCGAAGAGTTTCTATCAAGGAATTAAAAAACCCAACAAAACACTTATTTCTGGATAAGCTTGAGATTCACTACAGGAGTTGATGCTGCTGGATAAAGAACTACAAAAATAAAGGAAACCATCATTCTAATTCTATTTTTTTTTTCCCTAGATCACAATGTCTTTTTCCAAAGCACAACAGGGTCATTTTGCTGAGTACTAATAAGCAGATGCTGGCAAAGGATTAAAGAAAGTATCTCGGGCAGATAACTACAGTTCCTAAATTAGGAAGATAACTACAGTTCCTATACAATTCCTAAATCTAATTTGCCTACTTCTTAAAATAGATGGTAGGAGCTATAAAAACTGAACCGATTGATTCTACAGCCACATATAAAGAGGACTAGCCTTTCCATGCACACAAACTAAGTAAGACCCAGCAACATTTATGCCTAAACAACTGTACACAAAATTACAACACATACATTTGCTATTATGTTTCTGCTTTTACCTTCTGTCTCCTCTTTTCTTTCCGCTTATCTTCAGTATCTTGTAACATTTTTTCTTTCCAAAGATCAAAAAAATAGGAAGGATCAGTATAGAACTTCAATCCATCTTTCTTATCATCCCTGGAAATACAGTAGGAGAAAAGCTAAGAAAACATGAATTAGTATTTTCTAAACCAACAAAACTCAACTTTGATGATTATCCAAACTTCATCTTTTTTGCATTATAGGATGACAGCACCTCAAGTGCATTAAATGCCACTCTTGGTACTTACAGCTCACAGTGGGCCAGATTCCTGCCAAGAATTGGAGGGGAAAAGCATAGAATAGGGAGCCTTTTGGGAGGGATGCTCTCAGGCTCTGCCTCAGCAGAAGCTGACCAGGCTCCCACAGCAGTCAGCTCACCAGAGGGGAATTCACTGGT
Source organism: Jacana jacana (assembly GCA_013400555.1). Lineage (NCBI taxonomy): Eukaryota > Metazoa > Chordata > Aves > Charadriiformes > Jacanidae > Jacana > Jacana jacana. The sequence continues at coordinate 185,118 of VZTM01042276.1, forward strand.
GCTGCAAGGTGATCTGTGCCAAGGCAGGGTGTGTAGGGGGCAGGGGGGCACAAGAATGGAACTCAACTGTCTCAAAAGAACTAGCAATGGTATATTTGGCACAACTGAGATGGGTCTTAAGATCTGGATTTAGGAATAAGGTAGGTCTGAGTACCTTTGCCCATATGACACAAGGCAAACGCTGTTTCCAGTGGGACTCTTGAACTAGGAAAAGGGCTAGGAAACAGGTGGCAACTGAAAAGCTGAATCGTACCTGACTATTCTAGGAGGACTGGAGACAGAGCTGACCTGGGCTTGCCAGCTCCAACTGGCAACAGGAGCCAGGGACACCCAGAGTAAGAAACCACAAAAAAGGCATGCTATCAGATCCTATATTTGACTCTGTGGCCTGGAAAAAAGGAATCTTCCAATAACCTAAACTCCCGGGAATCAGTGGGTATAGGAGGAGCCAACACAGCAGGGTAGCTGGCACAGTCCAAACTGCATATGATGGTGATCCCAGTCTCACTTGATAAACTGGTGTCCCTCAGAGTCCCTTTTGTCTGTGCAATTCCAATTTCTTCCTGGGTAAATTTTGATGGCAGCTGAATACTAATTTCTACCTTCTTCTTCTTCTTCTAGATGAGGAACAATGGAGGTCCAGCAGACGGAAACCTTACAACTGCTGGAGCTGGGTACAGAGATCCTGCAGATCCTGCAGACTGTCTGCTCATGCATCCAGAAGCCACTTTTTGTGTGCTAGAACTCCTCTCTACAAGTATCTAGCCTACTGACAGGGGCACTGGGGCTGTTCTTCCACCCTCCAGCTTTGGTCAGACTACAATCTGAAATTTCTTTAAGCTTTGTCCAAAGCAAATACAAATAATTTAAATTCAGTAGTTTTAAAAGGCTTACAAAGAAATATAGTTAAGTAAATTTCACTAAAGTATCACTAATAAAACAGGAATAGCAATAAAGGTCACTGACAGTGTCATCCAGATACACATTAGGACATGGCTGTGCAGAAGAGCTGATCAATAACTGTTAGTAACCAGATGCCTAAAAACAATCAAACACCACCACTGTCTGTAGTAGTGGCAACAAACATGGCCTTCAGTTATAAATCTAAAATTTTACCTTTCAAGTAAAAGCTCTTAAAAATAAAATACACTGCAAATGCTCTGCTATGTCATTCCTAAAAAAATTCAATAATTCACTGCAAACCGAGTGCCTGCTTCACACAAATACCCCACAATCTAGTACCTCTCAAAAGCTGAAGGACACAGGAGAAATATGTTGTCCACAAGCCTTCAGACAGACAAACTATATTCATTTCATGAGCAACGATAAACTTAAAGGAAGCAGGAAAAGAAACCAGGAAAGGAAGTCCTGCTTGCTGCGCTTTTATTCACCAGTAAGTAACCAGGAAAAGCAAAGACCAAACTTGTGTGTACACGTGTATATGTTGGGGAGAAGAGGGAAAATAGAGGGATGGCAAAAGCAGCAAGTCCAGTTTTCTGCATAAATTAACCAAATGAAACAGTTTAGTATATTATCAAGTTTCTTTTAACCTTTGACATAATCAATGGCCTCTGATCCTGTGCTGCCATATAACACTTACACTGAAATATAATGATTTTTGTCAGGTACAACTTACAATTTTATGTGCTATAACAGCAATTTTTGTTTCCATGAAGAGGGAAGTCACTGAAAAAACAAATCTCAACAACCAATACCGCTTTTCCTTCTGCTGTAATTATTCTCTGCACACAAGTAGGAGATAAAGGGCAAAGTACAAGAACATAAACAATGAATATTTCCGTACCTATAAGGTGATAGAATATTCAGAGGTGGTGGTTTGTCACTCTGATTATAAATATCAGCCACCGGGTTCGGAATGCTGTTCTTTGAAACCACTTGCTGATCTTGAATTGTTGAGCTCTTAAATGCTTTTTTCATGTTGATATCCTGTAAGGAAACTGTTAGAAACAAAAATGCGTTTATCACAGGTCTGAAATTAACATGAGTGAATACACAAAGTCCATTTTACACCAGCTATTTAAAATACTTGCAGCAAAATGAAGAAGAAAAAATGGAAGATTTTTCTTTAGTAGATAATCATGACATTTAAGCACAAAGGCATATAAGAATTACCATAATAAATCAGATTTAAGTCCCAATTGGTCAGAACCTCACAATAATGGGACCATAGAGAGTCTTGGAAGATGATGTCCTGTCACATGCAGATGTCTAATGATCTCCCCTTTTTATCAAGTCTAACCTAGATTTCAAATGGCAGAAAGATTGGCTTCAAGCCTAAAACACAAGGTCTGGTATTGCTCTGGTACAGTGTTTTATCGTTACACGTGGTATCCATACACATTCAATCCCGTTCTAAGTTTAATTAAATTATGGCCTCCACAACCTCCTGTGAGAGAGGTCCACATCTTTTACCACCTTGCAACTCCAAAATCTTTCCATATAATTCCATATAATAAAATCAACATCAAGATTGATCTTAAGTTTTCCTTGTCTCCATATAGCGAAAAATATTTATTTTCTTTATACAGTCCAGTAACATTCTTCCATTTAATCTTTTCACATACACAGTTCTGATGGAAACAACACTAGCCTTTTCAGTCTTTTAAAATGGAAGATTTACATTACTTTTAACTGTTCCTGTTAATTTTAGCAAGACATTGTTTCATTCTTACTATACATTTTCCTGACATGGAGTGACCTGGGGGTGCTGGTCGACGGGTGGCTGAACATGAGCCAGCAGTGTGCCCAGGTGGCCAAGAAGGCCAATGGCATCCTGGCTTGTATAAAAAGTAGTGTGACCAGCAGAAGCAGGGAGGTGATTGTCCCCCTGTACTCAGCACTGGTGAGGCCACACCTTGAGTATTGTGTCCAGTTCTGGGCACCTCAGCACAAGAGAGATATCGAGGTGCTGGAGCGAGTACAGAGGAGGGCAACAAAGCTGGTGAGAGGCCTGGAGAACAAGGCTTATGAGGATCGATTGAGGGAGTTGGGGTTGTTTAGTCTGAGGAAGAGGAGACTGAGGGGAGACCTCATCACTCTCTACAACTGCTTGAAAGGGCACTGTAGAGAGGTTGGTGCTGGTCTCTTCTCATGGGCAATGAGCGACAGGACAAGAGGGAATGGCTGCAAGCTGCAGAAGGGTAGGGTTAGGCTGGACATTAGGAAAAAATTTTCACAGAGAGAGTGGTCAGTCAGTGGAATGGGCTGCCCAGGGAGGTGGTGGAGTCACCCTCCCTGACTGTGTTTAAGAGTAGATTAGATGTGGTGTTGAGGGATATGGTGTAGGGGAGAATTTGTAAAGTAGGGCTAATGGTTGGACTTGATGATCCCAAGGGTCTCTTCCAACCTAAATGATTCTATGATTCTATGACCATTGCTAAAAAGATCTAGATAATGGCAATATCAGTGTAGAAGTGGCAGTAAGCTCTCCACATTATCTTCCATTCTTAGGCAACCTGGAATACAGGGGTTTGACTGCAATTGAACAGAAGGCTGAAGTCTTCAGTGGCTTGTCTACAAGGACACTAACCACTTCTTGAATTGATCCACCTGTTTTACAGCAGTGTAAGCTCTAGAAGCAGTGCAAACAAAATGCACTGGCTTCTCTTCTTTTTATTCCCATTGACATTTCACCTAGTACTTCTTTTTCTATCCATCTAATTTATTGAGTCTAGAGAACAAACTGTGAGACTTTCACACGGGAACTGAACAACACTGGGCAAAAGTTTAACATATTGATGACCTGCAGAAAAAGAAAAGCATGAAGTTTGACAGAGACCCTGTAAGGTACACCGTTATACCTTGTCGTGATGGAAACCAAATCCCACTCAGACTTCTCTACCCAACTACTGTTGTCATCTGTGGTGAACTTTTATCTCTCACTCCAAGACCACTTAGATTCCTGAGTAGCTTTTAAAATAGCAAAAAATTAGGAGGTATTTCATTCCAAATCGTCCTTCACCCACCCACGTTACCTGAAGTATCAAAACACCATTTCTGAGAAACTACTTTCTATTTAAACCTGCCTTTAAGTAAACCAGTAAGGGATTTCAGGCAGCTCTCAGAGGTATATATCTGAATTGTTACATACTTGTCTGAAGGAAGACATTCAAAGAGCTCAAATTCCACTTTTAAAGGGCTTCTAAGGGCAAGTTATTTATATGCTTTTGAGAACTAAATGTCAATCATTTTAAAAATTTTTTTCAACTGCAGTATTAGCTATACATATAAAATATTTTTATATATTGTCTATATCTTAGTTATACCTTAAAACACTGATGCAATTAAATCAAAATGTTTTTTTAAATCAACCTAGCAATTGACATTTTACTTAAATGCCTGAGCAACCCAGAAACACACTTAGTAACAGCACGATGAATTATTATAAAGGTTTCAACTTCTACAACTAAACAGCTTATGCAATTTCCTACTGACACTGTAGTGACAGCAGTTTGTATATATAGCTTATTAATGGGAAAGATGATTAGTAATGCAAGAGTATGCTGTCAATTTAAAATAAAAACTGATTAAATTCTCAGTCCATACTCTAGTTTCCTCTCCCAATAGGCAGCCTTTAATTACTCTCCAAACTCTGGAAACTAGCCAGGAGGTATTGCATAATACAAATGAAACATTAAAAAAAACAGAAACAAAAGCAAAAAAAAAAGCTCTGATGAGGATTGCATTTCCAAAACTGTTGGACTTGAAAGTCATGGAGACTGACATCATCCACCTCAGCACAGAGCAAGTACAGTGTATGAGTATCATCTAGTTTGCTTGTATTACCACTACAATGTGCCTCCAAAACGAGGCTGGATAGTAGCTATAATAGCTTGGTTTACTTTCCCATATAGCTCTTGACCTCTGTGATGGCAAAAAAAAAAGTATCAACCATGATACTCTACTAGTTAACATGTTCCAAAACCAGAAGTAAATCAGACACTTAATAATTTTCAGACAGTGACAAGCTAAAAAGGGAAGGCTAAATATTACACTATTAAATATCAACAATAAAATTTAATATTGGCATTAACAGTAGCAGTACTTATAATATATAAACTATACAAATATAAACCAGAATATATAAACCATACAAATATTACTATCAAATATAGTAGCCTGATCTAGTGGAAGGTGACCCTGTCCAGCGCAGAGCGGTTGGAACCACATGATCTTTAAGGTCCCTTCCAACCCAACATGGAAGCAGCCATGCATGTTACAGCTCTTACAGCTGGACAGAGAAGCATGTTTTACTTTCCCAAATAAATGCTTCCAAACAATGTAATGATGTTACTTAAATCCTTTGGGTTTACTGCGTATTTACACAGTGAATGACCAAACACACAAGTAATAGAGAATGTAGCAGCATTTTAAGGAAATGCCATTTACAGTGACTAGAACCTCCTACACAGTTTCACCTGCTGCAAACACGCATTGCCTCATTTACATGAAGAGCACTACAAGATCTTAGGTGACCCCAGAACACAACTACCAACATGGTTTGTGACCACCCTGTCCTGAAATGAATAAATAGACCTACTGTGTCTCAAAGTTCTTCCAATATTCTGATTTATTTCCAGTAAGCTCTAGATGTATTCACTTCTGATTTATTACATTCACAAACTAAAAGTTTTCCCTGTGAAAAAGGCAACTCAATGGCTCCATTACCACAAGGGCTTCTTAAAGCAACACTAAGTCAAAACCAAAGACAGTTATACGACCCAAAAATATCTTTTCTTGCTCTGCTAACATGATTTTTCCCAGCTTGCCTTACTGAAAAAACAAGATGAAATATCAGTGCAGGGTTACTTTGAAAAGACAAGAGATTGTTGTGTAATTAAGTACTGTGGTCTTGTCAACATCACTTCTGGCTCAATGCTTTCATGCAATTACCTACCCTCTTCGACCGTCGAATCCAGCTGGGTAACTTTGACAGCAAGGCGATCAATTCTGTCTTGAAGGGAATTTGCTCTGATGTAGAAGCTGTTGGCCTCGTTAAACAATTCACCAAATATGTCTTCAGCATGTTTGCCTGTGTAAGAAAACATACAGGGAAATTCCTTTGCTAAGAGCTTAAAAAACACAAGACAAATGGCTTCAATATCAAGAAGTTATAATAAAACACAGTAGCTGCAGGTTTCTAACAGCTCGGTTTGTCATCCAGCAAAATTATGGGCAATAGATTTGGACAAAATCTCAAAATATACCATAAATGCTGCCTGAAAGTCTGTTCTCCTGGACATTCCAGTTAGTCTTCTACTTACAGAGGGAGAGTTTCAAATTTTAATCCACATGTAGCTGAACTACTGCCAAAAGACACCCAACTGATCACTAAGATCTGCCTCTGTGATGAAAACAAAGGCTCTTCAGTTACCCTGTCCATAATAGCTTCTGAAGTAAATTTTAAAATCCAAAATGTTGCAATCCATAGTCGTTAAGATTTAATTATAACCATGAGCAAAAGCCAACATCAAAGTGAAATAGATAAAAAAACGGGATCCTCATGCAAGGCTTACCTCACTTACCTCTACAAATGCTGGCTGTAGACATGTTGCTCTGTGTCCTGGTTTGAGGTAAAACAAACCAATTTTCTGTTCAGTAATTTTACTTTTTTAGCTGGGCCTCTTGTAACTGAAGTCTGAAATTAACAGCACATTGTACAGAAACTCTCTCACAGTGATAAGACCTGATTACACCAAGGAACGGTGCAGAGAGGCCCTTGCTTATACTTATTGCTAGAACAACCAAGGGCAGGGAATTTCGTTATTTGCCCCGTTGGAGGGTGGGAAGCAGAAAAGCACAGAGGGGTCACACCTGTAGGGAGGAGTGGACAGGACAGGTGACCCAAAACTGACCAACTGGGGTGTTCCATCCCATCCGCCTCATGCTCAGTATACAAGCTGAGGGATCAAAGGGTCAACTCTCTTCCTTCAATGGCCAGCATCTGAGGAGGACCCTGTCTGTTCATCTGCCTCTGATCCTGATCCAAGCACTCCTGACTCCATTTCTGGAATCCAGCTCCTGTCGGTCACTGAGTCCAGTCTGGGACTTTTCCTGATGCTGCTGGTGACATGATCGTCATCCTGGGAGCTCGATATGGTTTTGAATAGACTGTATACCTTTTTTCAACCCTTTTTTATTTTATTTTTATTTTTTTTATTTTATTTGTTATATTTTCATTAAAGGAGGTTAGTTTGTTTTTTTCTTTCTAAACTCCTACATGTCTTTAATCCCTTCCTCTCCCTCTTTTTCTTAGTGTGGGGGAGAGAGGGATCATCATCTGTCTGATTGGTCAAAACCACAACACTGTCACTGGAATCATTTGAGAGACTAAGATGTCATTGACCACATTTACCCATGGCTGATCTGGACTTGCTATAGCACAAAAGAGGAGCCTGAAACCTTCAGAACCTCCCTTTGAGCTGCCTTACTTTCTCAATCACTATGACAGCAGACAGTCCAGTTCAGATCTGCAGCCTCAGGCCCTACCCTAAACATGCTACAGTGGACAGGAGTGGCCACATGGCAAGCCCAGTTACCTCTTGGTCCACAGTTCCTTGTGCAGGCCCATTCCTTTTGTAGACCTCCTACCTCCCAAATTACTAGACATTCTCACCCACAGTTTGACACTCCTTTTGTCCCAGTCTGAACTTCTCAACCATTCCCAGATCAAAATTCTCAATTTAACACTTCTTCTGCCCCAGAATTTTCCCTAAAAATTTCAGCTTCCACCCAAATTTGTTGCTCCTGCTCACTCAGGTGACAGTACTGCACCTACTTGCGCCTCAGTACCCCCCACCCAGACACTGCTGCTTCATTTAAGATCTCTGCCTCCACTCCCCTCAAGACATCCACACTCCATCAGTTCTCCCTGCAAAAGGCAAACCCCTGCCTTCTGTGTTCAACCATGCTTTTTAAACAAAATTCATTTTTCAAACCCTACTTCTCAGTTAAACTCTTCTTGTTATGACCTGTATCAAGATAAGGCTGAAAAGCAGGAATAGAGGGGAGGGGAAAAGTTGTCTAATAACTGGAACATTACGGAATATGTATTAACCACCTAAATGACAGTGACAAAAGAACAGGAACTGTTGACATTTGAAGTTGTGTCCTATAATGAGTCTTAATATTGTACAAAGGGAAGTACAGACATAATTAAAATTTCAGGCAAGATCCCATCCTGTGAACATCTGGAGACCATAAGTCAAAGTAAAAAACAGCTACATTTAGGAAGTCATTGGGATCTGCCCTTTTCTTTGATCACTTACTTGAAGGGAAGAGAACACAACACTACTGAAACAATATCTGAAGCAGTCTTTGTGAATTACAGATGAAAAAAAAAATTATTGCCTTGCTTTAAGTGGAAGATTTCATGAGTAATAGATTTTTCTCACTAAACCTAAGATCTACCAATAACTAACACAAAATGTTAGGTATTTTGGTGTATTGAAGCTCTGCTTCATATGTATGCAGAAGGATAGGCAAGGTGCGCTGTCTACCTGCTCCTAGCATCCTCCAAAACAGAAGTCGCACAACCACAGAGTAGCTGAGGTTGAAAATCCTCTGGTCCAACTCCCTGCTCAAAGCAGAGCAGGTTGCCCAGCACCGTGTCCAGTTTGGTTTTGAGTTTGGTTTTGAATATTTCGAAGGATGGAGTTTCTAGAATTTCTCCAGGCAACCAACACCAGTGTTCAACCACCTTCACACTAAAAGGGTTCTCTAAGTGCTTCCCAGCAGCTAGTTGAGATTCATTTATAATCCCCATTTGATTTAGTTGCTGCAAATGAAGAGGTTATTCCAAGCTATGGAACAAATAAGCTTTTCAAATCTTCAGCTAAATAAAGCAAGCATTACGTTCTTCAGCCACCAGTATGCAGAGTGCAAAACATCAATAAATTTTAATGGCTGTTAGTTTATGTTAATATATTAAAATCAGTCTGCTGAGGGAGCACTGCCAGATTCTAACATTAAGCACATCACTCCCAGAGAAGTCAAGCAGACAGGTGCTTGTCAATTATCTTTCAGGAAGCAAAATAAGTCACAGAGTTGATTTGTGGGAACATGATTCTTTTAATATTGAATTATTTCAATTTTTTTTCTATAGAACATTTGCTATTCTAAAACAAGTGACAGACAGGTTGTCGATCTTCTGCCAGTAAAAACAGTGACACAGTAAAGCAATATTGCACCACACTATTCTGATTAACATGATGCAGGAAGTTTTAGAAATAAAGTACTAGTTCTCTGGTGTTTTCTATGTTACCACCTTTTTCACTGTGTTTTTAACAATAGAGAAACAAGCAGGATCAAAACATCTGAAGAAACAAGCATGTGTCTTTCACCTGAAGAGCTCATTTTGGTACTATAAGCCAGTCATTTAAAAACATGAGGTGTTTCCCAACATACAGGGAACCTAATATTAATTAAAAAAAAAACCAAAAAACCCATAAAAAAAAAAAAAACCAAAAACACCCAAACCCCAAAAAAGAAACAAAACCCCAAACCACCACATGAATTACACAGTCTTTCTTTCTAAAGCTTCCTCCAACCACAGAAGTCGAGGGGAAATTTAGTCATGATGCTACCTCCCCAAATCCTAACTCTCAATAGGCTTTAATGTCAAAAGCCAGCAGTGCCTCTTTCCAGCACTTCCACGGGTCATCTTCGTAGGGCTGTATATTTGGTTGCTCACAAAATAAATTTCCAAGCCATGTGAGACATTATCAGCATTTCAGCAATAATTGTGAATCCTCTACCCGAGTTCTACAGTAATTACATGAAACATCATCTTCCTGCATCAGTTTATAACATCTCTAGCAGAGACTAGACACCATCTGAATTAATTACCATTGATTGTCACATACTGTATAAAAAGGCATGCATTATCAGACTGAATACATTGCCCCAAAGGTATCTTTTTTCGGCAGTCGGAATGCTCAGTGCTGTAACAGGAGAGGAATTCAACAATGGTGCTGGCTTGGTCTGAAGACTGGAAACCCACCAATGTTTGTTACCGTGGCTTGTTTTCTTTCACATATTTGAGTCTAAAAAGTACAGATTTGCTTTGTGTTCCTTGTTCCACAGCACGAGGACATGGAAGAACACATTCAAGTTAATAGAATTACAATGCATTAGAAGGGTTACAATTTTTCACACCATGAACATGCATTACCAAAGAGAAAAGGTAGAGCAATGTCAACACCTGGCACCCAAATGCCAGTTCTACAAGATACTGAAAGGAAGATGACACTAGGGTTGCCCCAAGGGAGCCAGCACTGCATTAATGCTCTCCTCAGGGTCCTAGGTAATGACTGAGGGGGTGGCAGAGCACTGGAACAGCTTGCCCAGGGAGGTGGTGCTCTAGGAGGACCTGCTTTGGCAGGGGGGGTTGGACAGAGGTCCCTTCCAACCCCACATCATTCTGTCATTCTGTGACTGAGATGCCCTGCACAAGTAGGTGCTGTTTGGTGAGCCGGAATTCCCCCAGGACATGGCCATTTTATCACAACATGGAGCAGAAGACAGTGATTCCACCCAACCATTTGTAACTGGATCAATTAGCATTAGAATCATGCTTCCACCCACCCCCATTTTCTTGTTTTAAATGAGCAAAAGTGGTAGGCTGTTAAGAGGTCTTGCTTCTTACCTGCCTCCTCAGAGTACCTCCAGCATGATACTGAGTGCTAAAAAAGCTGACTACCCAAATCAACCTGATTCAGCTGTGGTAAAGAGCAGAGTCACATGAAGCTGGATGCAGCGTGCTCAGGCCTGAATGCAAACTACTGAAACTCAGAGCCAATGGCAAATCTACCCAATAAAATATCAGGAGGTAGATTGGTGGGCAGCACATTCTGTGTGAAAGAGAAAGTCTCCTCATTTCCTCTGGCTTATGTTCTATGGCAAAAAACGTATAGTATCACTTGCATACGGGTCAAAGAAAGTAGCTCTGTACCCATGTACAGTTGCTTTGTACCCATCTAGAAAGAAGATTTCAGCCTGACACGTAGTATCTTAATGAACAGAAAAGCCAAAGGTACAAAAATACAGATTTTTTTTAAAGGAAAGAAGTAAAGAAGTGGTAATCTAGCTTGAAACACAATGGATGTGTTAATGTACAGACTGAAATCTAATTGTGAAAAGCTCAAAAATGGAGTACATAGAGTTTTTAACATTTAGTCTTCAACAACAATCAGATGTAATTTATTCTTTCTTCCCCATGTATACACATACCCGAAACTACAGAATGAAACCATGGTGCAACAGATCCTGCTGCAGAGAGCAGCTTTTTTTTCACTGGCTGGAGTCCTGCCGCCATCAGACCAAACGCCATTGCCAAAAGTAAGGAATATTCTGCGGAAGTTTTCTTCAAAGCCTTTGTTCCAGGACTGTGCTCGCCACAGAAAGCATCATGGTACTTAGAGGCAAAGGCTGCAAATGCTCCCATTCCTCCCCCTGGTAGATTCTCTCCTCCCAAACGGAGGCGAATCCCCTTGTCAAGCTTTTGCCTTACATAAAAGCACGCAGTTTTGTACAGAATGCTGCTCCCTCTGCCTGTTCTCCAAACCAGCTGGCTGCAAGCAAACTGAAATCTGAAGACATAATAGAAAAAAAAGCTCCACTGAGAGCACATTCCTTTTGGACAGGAATTTGTTCATGTCTCCTGAAAAGAGCAGAGGGAGAAGCCAGCCAAATTTGTACGCAACAGCACAGATCTGCCAGTTTTTAAAATCCACCCTGAACTCACAGCGCAACATTAAAAAACAGTGTGACCGCAAGATAGACCTGTACTTGCTCTCTCTGTGCTTCAAGCAGTGGGAACACCAACAAGCTCTGATGCTGTCAGCAGGACATACTACATTAGCTCCAGCACAGCGTTTTTCTCTGATCATTTCCTTGCTCCCAGTTGGCTTGAAACCCAGGCACAGCAAATGCTGTCTGCAGAAAAAACCCTCTGCAAACAGCACAGATTCCAGACTGAGGACAAGCCTGGTGGCAGACTTCACTCATTAAATACCGTGAATTCATCTGCTAAAACAAAGGACATCATTTATTTGCATAGATCTTGACACAAATAAAGTGCTTTAAGGCTGTCTACAGAGACTTCTGATGACCCATGAAATCTGCCAAGGGAAAATTGCAGGATCTTGATTGTGTAAGTGGCCAGTTCCTCAGCAAGAATCAAAAGAGGATCTGCATAGGCAGTGTAACAGGCAGATTAGCCCCAAGACCAAATCTGTAGAAATGAAAGCTAGGCATTCCTAGCAAGGCCAACAAGTGAAAATGGTATTATCCACACTTTGGCAATCATTGTACAATACTAAGATGAGGTCTTATCAGACATACTTTAATGTAATTAGGAGATATAAGCTATTCTTCTCAATTTTCTGGAAGTTAAGGATGTCAATACCGAGCAACTGCCTGATACAACAGTAAATGAAACTCAATGGCAGCACAAACACAAATTAGTGATAAATAACATTAGACTGGCAGCCTCTGCTCGAGAAAGATCAGAGAATCTGATGGATTTCGCTTGGAAATCTCTCTGAAAACGTCAACTCAATGTTTAGCAGCAATCAAAATTTTTTAAGTTCTTAAGGAACTAATGATAAACAGAAAAGGTCTGTTTGGATTATGATTTGACGTCCTCAACACTCCACCTTAAAGAAACCCCAACATACTCTATTTAACACAGCCAAAGCAGAAATAGCACCTATCAGAAATACAAAATGGTTTCTATCCAAAGACTACTAACAGATCATGACACTCCAGCCTCGAAAAGACATCAGTAGGAGAACACAATAAAGACTTAATAAAATCACAGATGCTTATGGAAACACAGAAGATAAAAGCACCTTTCAATATTTTCGTTACTCAAGTACCAGAATGTATCAAAAGGAAGAAACAGATCAGGTTTTACTGTGGGCCATTCTTCCGCAGGTCATTGGGCAAGAAAACAGTGCAATCCCTATTTGAACACGTCTAGGCAATCCCACAGATGACAGGTTTACAAATGCTCATTACACAGAGTGATTCAGATGGTCCTCCAGCTCAGAAAATCCCTGAATCACTGACTGTTGGGAAGGGGAATATGCCATGTTTCTCGTACTCTTTACCTAAGCATCAGCTATTTCCTATCATCACAAATTGAACACCAGACTTAGTAGGACCCGTAGTCAAAACTCCATGCAGACTTCCTTTCATTCTTAAAACGTTTCCCTTTAGAAAGTGAAGAAACTGATGAAGCGATATTTTCTTTTCTAGGACCAGAGCTATCAGCACAAACAACAGCTGCTGATTGTTAAACACTCTCTAAAGGATTTTTTTTTCTCATTCATTAAGAAATATTCTTCTTCATGCAAGCACTCCAGGCATGCTTCCAGAATTGCTAGTTATGGTGTCAACTAACAGGTGTACTGTACTGTCAGCTCTGTATGGAGCTGACGCTGGCTTCTATCAACAGAAGCCTACACGTTTCTTCAGTGAATGCCATCCTTTTGATGCATTTCATTCATATGAATTGATCACACACACAGAAAGAAAAGGCTTAAGAAATATCAGCACATTAAAACAAACTGAAATTTCAGTCAAATCTGATGCCAAGAGGCAGGAGAGTTGACTGGCCTTCATCCTGTACAACTGAAAGCCAAGAGTAAGTCCAGTGCTAGTCTCCTTTCTTGCACCAATTTCTCTCATCTTAGAAAAATTACTGGTATGACACAGGTTTTTGGTTGGTTGGGTTTTTTTCTTTTGGGAGGTTTTGGGTTTTTTTATTATTATTTTTGTTTGGTCAGTCTGCTGTTGGTTTGGTTTTTTCTTTTACACTTGTAAATCTTAGAGAGGCTCCTGTATAAGTGTCAAAATACAGAAGACCAACGAAGTACCATTATATTACATAAGTGACAACATTCTGCATCATAATTTTATTATGTAAAACAAATAATCTTAAGGCTTTTAATTTATTCAGTTTTCCATCAGGAATCAAACACTTGCAGGAAGTTACAGACACTTACTTAAGCTGCTTAGCTGGCGTATGATGGCAGCAAGGGTACTATTCGTTACACATTCCAGTTCACTTGTAATTCCCTCTGGCAGAGCTCCTCGGCAGAGATGCCGTGGTTCAATGTTCCTTTTCACCAAAGGCATGGCTCACGACCTGGAATTGACAGAAAAATATGCATTACAGTTAGAAAAATGAAATTAAGAGCTATGAATCTGCTTAGCACGCGTTCGTGGGGTTTTGTTTTTTCTACAAAACACTTTGCCCTTCTTCTTTTAAAGCCCTCGCTTCAGCATTCCCACCGAGGCACGGGAGCCATGCACTCCAGCCAGAACACAAGAGCACTGCAGATAAGCCCCGAGGATACAGTCCATATAGATAACACACACCAAATCCAAGGCAAAAAGTGTAAGATTTACTGTCTACACAGACCTGTGCTCCAGTACCAGAATCGCTGAACTTTAGTCCACATTTGCATTTGTAAAAAACTGGCAGTTCTCACAGGAGTGGCAGGAAAATCTCTGTCTGGAACAAGCTGGCTCGCTGCCTGGGCAAGCTGGCCACTGACTGACTGTCCGTGCATTACAGCCCCCTGACCACGTCAGACACTGACCAGCCCTTGCTCCTCCAGGTTTTCAGTCCAAATGATAAACTCATCTGACAGATAAGAGCAAGGGCCTCACAGAAATCGGCTGGGTGAGAACAAAGAAGAAGCTGTGATGTGAGGGAGAAGCAGCTTTCGGCTGCTGGTGCTGAATGAAGACCTGAATGGGGTAAGAGCATGGTTTTGGGAACACAGCAGATGCGCAAAGACATTTGTCTGAGAAAACAAAGGCTGCCAGAACGGGTTTTCTTAGAAAAATAGAAGAAACTAGGATGGGGAAAACAAATACAAAAAGAGATCTTAGAGTCACAAAAGGGCACAACGGCACAGAAAACACCATCCTGCAGAGAAGATTGGAGGGCAAGGATGCCCAAGTGGGACAGAATTCCTCCAAAAGAGACATGAGAGCATATAATATAACAAGTTCTTAAGCAGCTTTCTTCAAAGTGGCATTAACACAATTATGAGTCAATTTGATTAGCTTTTTTTAAACACTGACAATTTGATGTCCGTGCACTACTTATGAATAATAATTCTGCTGAAAGATCCTGTGGCATTGGAATTTTCTGGAATGAGAAGTTACGGTGTTACCAAGGACATAAGTTCATTTGGAAAAGATTTAACTGAAAATTTCTTTTTTATTGCACTAAAGCAATTAAAGTAGCCTTTCAATTTCTCTCATTAAAATCACATTAGTAAATTAAAAAGATCTTTTTGCTTTTCAAACGTTCTATAGTAATCTTTATAATGACTTTCTCCCCTGAAGGTTTAAAATATTTTCTTCTCAAGAACATTTCTAAAAAATCAACATCTTTTAAGTATTTAGCAAAGAAGTAAATTATTTAACTGTAAGATTATTTCAGAACAGGCCAGGAAGAAATAGGCTCATGACTTCTAAGCAATAATCTTGAGTTTCGTTTTACGTTCTTCTTAACATGAGACAGTTTATTCAAATATGTCAGAATTTAAGGCAAACTGAGCTTGCTAAATTTTAAACAATACATCAAGTTAAGAGAGGAACAATTTTTATTTTATATTAGATCAAAAAGCTTCTTGTTTCTGTTCTATGTCTTTGCATTCCTCTACAAACTAATGCATTTTAAAATATTGCTTAATATCCAATGCAGTCAGTTTTTCTGAACTTGATCAAAAGCGGGTAAAAACTGGAAATTCACAACTACTGAAGAGCAGTATCTAGCAACATCATACAGCAAACAAGCTAGAACGCTGCAACTGTAAATGAAAAGTCATTATGAGCCACTGTCTTGACAGGTTGGTACTGAGACCAGTGCTGTTTAACACCTTTGTTGGAGACGTGGACAGTGGGATAGAGTGCACCCTCGGCAAGTTTGCTGATGACACCAAGCTGTGTGGTGTGACCAACGTGCTGGAGAGAAGGGATGCCATCCAGAGGGACCTGGGGCACCTCTCCTATGAAGACAAGCTGAGAGAGTTGGGGAGTTCTCCCTAGAGAAGAGAAGGCTTCAGGGAGACCCCATAACAGTTTTCCAGTACTTGAGGAGGGCCTACAGGAGAGCTGGAG
Source organism: Jacana jacana (assembly GCA_013400555.1). NCBI lineage: Eukaryota > Metazoa > Chordata > Aves > Charadriiformes > Jacanidae > Jacana > Jacana jacana. The sequence goes on from VZTM01042276.1 coordinate 201,282, forward strand.
AAGGGACTCTTTATCAAGTGAGTATAGGGATAGGATGAGGGGTAATGGTTTTAAACTGAAAGAGGGGAGATTTAGATTCGATACCAGAAATAAATGCTTTACTGTGAGGGTGGTGAGACACTGGAAAAAGTTGCCCAGAGAAGTTGTGGATGCCCCATTCCTGGAAGTGTTCAAGGCCAGGCTGGATGGGGCTTTGAGCAACCTGGTCTTGTGGGAAGTCTCCCTGTCCATGGCAGGAGGGTTGGAGTTCAATGATCATTAAGGTCCCTTCCAACTCTAATCACTCTATGATTCTATTATTTCTCTCTGCAGTAAAATGTTCATAAACATAATTAGTAAGAAGCAGCATATATCAATGCTAAAGCAGCCAATTCCAAATCTAAGTACTTCTCCAACACACGAGGTACAATTTTTGGTTTTCTCTGTAACATTAACAACACTGTCATACAAATTAAAGGCATAAAGACTCCTTACAACTATGACAAAAGAATTCCTGAAATACTGGTGGGTGAATAAACATCTCAAAATCATCTTTACTTAATACTAATTCTCATGTGCAATTCATCGGTAAAACACTCTGGTGTTTAAAGCAACCATTTTACTGGGCTTGAGGGTTGTCGGTGTTGGTTGGTTACTGGGTTCTGCTACACATGTTGGTACTCTCCATTGTATTTTTTGAACTGATCTTAATGGAAAGACCTGAAAGGTAGCAGAATACAGCCTGGTTTCCCATGGCTTTCTGTTTAGCACTCTCAGAGCTTCCTCTCTCTTGCTTTTTGCAGTTTACTCAACTTTTCCCCACCAGCCCACGCAACGCCCCGGGGCCAGTCAGAATCTGGCCACACACTGCCCAGCTAATTGCCTGCTACCTCTTCAAACACCCATCAGATTGAGTGTAATCAAAATGCCTTCCACCAGGAGCACTAATTTAAGTCCTTTCTCCACATCATATTATTCCTTGCCTATCAAAGCTAATTTGAAGAAAACATCTGACTGCAGTTTGGGTGATTCATTTTCTCATCAATTCTTTATGAAATGGTGCAATGCGTTCCAGACCCCGCAGAGGAGAGACAAGACTGACCAAAGACATCCCATTTCCTTAAAGAGCAGGCTGAAATACACAGCAGCACTGAGAGTGGGGGGAAAGAAAACAAGTTTAATTTGTGAATGCATGATTTAAATTATTATGTACCCACCTCGTTTCAGTGTGAGGTTTAATTCCAAAAAGTAAACTGAACACTGATGAGTAAATACATGCCACAGATTAAGCAATGCATTAACTGGTTCTGATCAGAGGGGGGGAGGGAAAGCCCACAATTGCAATTATAATGTTCTTCTGATTCAACCCCCTCAACTATCTGAATCAAACACTTACAGACCTACTCAGCTTTAGACCACACACAGTATTTTTTTAAACTTCTGACTTAACTATGAGATAGCAGTGGTGGTGGTGATCACCACGTTGCAAAATCTTCTCTTTGCCTATTAGAGACTTTATTTATCATCTTAAACAAAAGCAAGGTAACATAGAATCATTTAGGTCGAAAGAGACCCTTGGGATCAGAGTCCAGCCATCAGCCCTACTCTACAAAGTTCTTCCCTAAATATAACCCTTTAGTAAGTGTCCTTGTCACTAAAGCACTACCTCCCTTTTCTTCACCACACACAACTAGACAAACTTAGTCTCTCTAACAAAATTCATGAGAAGTGAAGCTAAAGATCTTTTCAAAATATATGTAACAGGAGGCTAAACAAGACAAAATAAGCCTCAATTACAGGAGCTTCATCAGGCTTGACCAGGCTGGGGGGCAGTACGTTACCAGGTGCAGAAGAAAAAGCTTTGGCAATGGCAAGTTGTCCTCTACCTGTTTCGAATCACATTTCAGCCCCACCTTACTATGAGAGTAGAGATTCCTGGTGATACGCTGTCACTGTACTAAACACACTGGCATTTGGTAAACCATAACCTCTGTGTTGTAAAACTGAGTAAGTAACAACTTCTTTTGCTCCTATTCCCAAATAAATAGAAAACATAAGGCAAAGAATTTACTATTATAATCAAAAATTGTATCAGTTCAGACAATTGGGACCAATCATCATTAATCATTTTATTATATATTTTACCCTAAGTTCTCAATGAAGCCCTAGACTTACAGCCAGGATAAACAGGTCCAACTCTGCTCCCTGCGTGGAGCCACCTCTGCCTGGCACAGCTGGCCTCAAACCACTGTCTGCATCTGGCACAGGAGATGAAGGATCTAGAAAGATGCTGTACTGCATATATGTAACTGGCTGCATTAGACATGTATGAGACATGAGCGTCAGACCAGAAAAATGGGAGCAGGAGTCAAAAGGCAAAGAAGAAAATTAAGGGGGTAAGATGTCGCTTAACATCTCATTAAATCCATGCGTGCCTCATTGGATGTGGATCGAACACAACATCTGGCTGGGTTGAAGTCTGACTGGAGCACAAAGGACACTGCTCTCCAAACCCTACAGGCATCAGCAACTGCACCACTAACCTAACTCGATTTCCATGCACATTCTGAAAGGACAGGACATCAGAAGCTTGAATTGGCTTAGATCAGCCCATTAAAAATTCACATTAGGCACGCTCCCTCACTACTCTCACCTCCCTTTTTCTTCCTTCCCCCTCCCACCCCCCATAAAAACTTGCATAACTGCCTTTTGTCTTAAAATCAGAAGGCACTGATCCCAGTAGTTAATGCTGTAGAGGCAAGCAGGGTACAGAAGAGATTTTTCTTTCCATACTTTGCCCTGCAGTTCCAGGAGTATCGCTCCAGGTCAGCTCAGACCACCTTCCTCCGGACAACAGCTGCTAAACTGCATGTAGGAAGTTTGACATTGTCTTGGCAAGTCAGATTTTTAAAAAATGAAGTAGAAAGCAGATGTACAGTAACAAACATGAAAGGCGACAAACACAATGTACAATCTTTCCAAACAAGAGCGGAACTCGGCTATTATAAGAGGCAAGCTGAGTTTTCCAGTATTTGAGTAACTGGCAAAAACTCAAAGCACCAGCTGTTCCCCAAACCTGCCTTTTGCCCTTTCACATCCCCAAAAAGGCACTGGTATTTACACAAGCATAAAAATATGTAGCTGAATTGCACGGCTCTCTAACATTGCAAGTTCTTTATACCACAAAACAAATGCCATTCATTACACAGCCCCTCTACTTGTGAATGTTTCCTCATTACATTTTCTCAGATATTGTTTGATCCCTTTTTTTAAAACTCTTAAGAGGTTTCTTCTTACAGCCTCTAGTAAAATATAACAAAGCTGAACATTTTAACATTACAAAGAGCTTGCCATTCATCCATCCTAAATTCTCCCTGAATATCTTCTATTATTTTCAGGGAACTTTACAGCTTTTCATTGATGAATCTCACAGACCTGTATAAAAGGAAACTACCATAATTCTCCTGTGGAGAATTAAAACAAGAGATGGATTGAATATGCAGTAGATGGGATCCCACTCGAAATAAAGCACCTAAATCTGGATGACTACAGAGATATGAACTCAGTGCCTGTGTCCCTCCTGAAAGCTCAGCAGTAGCCGAGAGATCTATCAACAGATAGATACAAAGATGACACGCTCAATTCAAATACTTCATGTGTAAGCTCTGCTATGTACCTACCTAATTTTAGGTATCTGAATCTAGAACTGAATTTCACCTCATCAAAACCAGATAAATACTGTCCACTTCCTTATCTCTAGCCCCACGATGAAGTTACACTACCGTGTAACTTGTACCTTGTACCAACCGCACTAATGCCTGGGGCATTTCAACATTTCAAATGTTTACAGGCAGTTACATTTTCCCACACCTGGTGTTCACACACTCAGTTCAACAGGCTGTATTTCCATCTCTAAATGGCACCTAATTTGGTACTACCGCCCGTTTTCCTACTCAAGTCTGTAATTCTAGATAGTCTGCAATCACCGCATCTTCAAAACTTATGTATGTGCTAAATCAGAAGAGAAGGGAAGGCAGAGAGATGAAAGACCCCGAACACTAGTCTTGTAGATGCTCTCCATTTGTTTCACAGAAACACACTTATCACAGATTTCCCTGTCCACCCAAGGCCCCTCATCTTCCACCAGAGAACACAGGAGGGGCTACGCAGGTAGCAGACACCCCTATCATCTTAACTCAAGGGAAGGAAAGGAATACACATGCCTTTATTCGTGTCCCTTTCTGTTTTTCCTTTGGCCTAAATGATGATGACAACTAGGAATCTGATGTTTGGGAACCTTTCCTATTTATTATCTGTGAATGTCATCCACTTCTGCATCATCAGTGACAACTTAAAAACAAATACACTGAAGTACCAAATAATCAGGGAATCATTATTTTTTAAGTTCATGATCCATATAATGTCATTCTTCTGTACTTTTTAAAGTTTGTTTTTATTTAATTTCTCCCAATTTAAGGGTCAAAGAGTGTATTTTATTAGTTAATATATATTTTTTCAAGTTTTCCCTAATTTTTAATGCAACTCTCTCTTGCTTTTGAAGTTTGCTGAAGCAAGGGCAGACATTTGTGACGTACGTGCAGTGTCTAACGGAACTCTGTTCCTTAAGCATAGCTACAAATCAAGAACAAATTTTTTCTTATCTGCAGCAAACCCCACCTTTCCACAAGACAATACATGTAAAGTGAAATGCCTAGAAAATACTCACCTCAAAAGAATAGCAAGAATTTGATATAGGCAACTCTATCAATGGCGCTTCCCCAGATCTTCCTGATTTCCCTGAAACCCATGACAGTCAAGGCTGGAATAGGAACGGTGGTTTTTTTCCTTCTTAGCATGGGACCACCACTTCTCATCTTCAACCCACATACTGGCAATGATAAACGGGCACAGAAATCCCTACAGCAGTTTTGTTTCTTTAATGGGGCTTTCATTTCAATGTCTGCTGCAACGAGCTATTTCTACAGGTTCACCAACTCTTTTCTTTTCTCTCTTTTTTTTTTTTTTTTCTTTTAATTTGGCTGGGCTTTTGTCTGTGCTGAGCTCTTCAGGGCAGATTTTACGGTCCAGTGATAATATGAAGGAAATCAAGACATTAAGCAATGACAAGAGAAAGGGCAACAGGGGAGAGGATGGTGGTTTTGTTTATTTACAACCTAAATGTATTTATGGATCTACTTTTCCCTAGCCAACTTTCCACATCTCCAAAAAACCCTTAAGAAGCATAACAAAATTTAAAGGTCGGCAGTTACCTCTGCTAACACTGGGGCCTGCAACACAAAAAGCGTGTAGAACCATTAAAGGGTGAACATATGAATTCAGAAATTTCTTCTAATTAAAAAACTGGGATAGAAAAAAGTAAATGGGTCTTCACAGCACCTGCAATTACCTTCATAAATTTAATTCTCATCAGAATTTCACACTAATATTAACTCTAAACTAGCATCTGCAAGGTGTCATTCACTAACGTGTGGAAAAAAAAGTCCTCAGAATTATTGCACCTGAAATTAAGTAGCTCTTCTTTCTATGAATGTACAGGCTGTAACGTAAAGGAGGATTTAAAATATTATCAGTAGTTCTGAAGAAGAGTCAGAAATCTGCCTTATTTTCTGAAAACCTTGCTGGATGACTTCACTTTTTGTTTGTTTGTTTGTTTGTTTGTTGTGCAACTCCATCTTTAAATAATCTGTTGACTGTGGTTCAAGAAGGTATTTGTGCACTTGCCATGCTGTAACAGTGTTAAAGGTCTCATCCACTTCCGTTTAAGTACTTGTGTCTATAGATCACTGCTTTATCTTACAGATCTCTTGCCTCAATGAACAAGACTGTGGGATTGCTTTAAAGAAGTCACTGCTGTAAATTTTTTCTTCCCAAACTACAATCCCCACACCAACTTTTCTCCATCACAACCATTTTCCCCAGCAGTTTCCAAGGAGATAAAAATCTTATCATTACGAAGAACAGACAGATTATGATAAAGTTCCATCCCCTGCCCCAGAATAAAGGATCACATACATGTCATCCAATTAAGTGGCCTCAGCATTGTTCAAGGAAGAAATAAAAACATTTCTTGCTCTCTGCTAATGAAGCAAGCATACAATCAGTGGCATAACGGAGGTTACTACATTGTTTTATCTCCATTTCCAGGCATATAACCATAGTTCTTTCAGGTCCAACTAAAATGTATCTTTGGAATGCAGAACACAGCTATGAAATATATTTTTTTTCTCTTAAGTTTTTTCATTGTCCAAATTAATGGATTTTGCTATTTATATTCACAGCACGTTGTCACACTGCCAAACACACAAAAAAACATCGCAAATAAATTAGTTTGGATTTTTTTTTTTACCCCTCTGTCACTTAAATCTTTATACTTCCTAAATATGCTTTATGGATTTTTTTCTTTCCCTAAAAAATAAACAGTGGAAGAAAAACCCTGTGGTCCCACTGAAGTTATTTGTTAAGCTTTTAAATAAAATTTCTTCTTCACTAACACATTTTCATCTTCCTTGGTACGCTTAAAGTTACTACAATATCTGTTGAGGAAAAGATTTGCTTACCTGAAAACTAATACAGGTTCACTGACTGCATAAAACAATAGCTTGCTGTACTGAATCCAATCACTCTGCCAACATCCAATCCACCCACCCTTTTCTATTCGTCCTGCATCAGAATACAGATGATCCAGGACACCTTCACACATGAGTAGTGTCTCTCGTTTCGAGATCGTCAGTTGTGCTTTTCCTAACTAAAATGTTGTTCATTAAGCTAAAAACACTAATCAAGCTTTGTCTCAAAAGAAATAAAGCTACAGGGTACTAAAGAAATCCAGCTGATTAGACTGGAAGACATCCATGTGGTATACTTGTTGCTGTCAAAAAAAAAAAAAGGTAAACTAATAAAAATGTACACAAAGAGCATGGACTGAAAAACCCTGGGAAAGCATTTCAGAAGATTTTACAAAAGAAAAAAAGATTAAATCTGGTTTAACAGAACAATATTAGCTGACACTGTGCTTGAGGGCAAAAGGTGGCCGGTCACATCAACACAGTGCACTGAATGGGAAAAAAGCTGATTTGTGCCTCTGTGGGGTGGTGTCCAGACTGAACCCCATTGAATTTATTAGCTGTTCTATAAACCCAACATTTTCTCTTCTGTCTTCTCTCCGTATGCAGGTGGATAATGTGATCACACAGGCAATGACAATTCACACTGTTGCTTTCTGCTGATGGACAGGGACCCATTTCAAGTACCAAGAGAAGATGCCGGCACGTTAATCTTGTTCTGAGCACGATGGCTGCTCATCCGCCTCACAGTCCCGTTCCAGATGGCTCCGTGTGAAAGGGATGGTGGGACAGGGAGAAAGGAATACACCATACTGTTCTCAACATCTGTTCCACTTCTTTATACATTAAAAAAAAAAAAAAAAAGAAAAACCAAAACCCACACCAGCAAAACCTCCTGGACTAACACCGGGTAAATGTGAGGCATGAGGCGTGCCCACGAGAAAGGCAAAACAACTTTTCAAGTCACACAAGAGCATTTGTTCACTTTTTGCCGCCTTAAGAATGAACTGGTTTCAATAAGCAAGTACTCATGCTGCACTGGAAACACATTTTTCTTTCATGTGACCTTTCTTGAAATCTCTATTATACTCCAAGAATTCACCATCGTCTCTTCCTGTTCAAGCAAAAAGAACTGAACTGAGCGACCATTTGTCTACTTTTAGTATTTGTTTGTCTTTACTGAAAAGATAGACACTATGCATTTGTTTAAGCTTGTTTAAACTCCATTTTAACAGTTTTGCACAGCACTCACAAATATTTTCCTTGTGCCCATACAGATATAGTCGGGTTTGGGGTTTTTTAAGCAGAGGTGAAAGAAAGAAAGAAAAAGATAAATATCTTACTACAGTACACAGCCTACCTCTCAAATAACACTTAGGCTTTAAAAATACCATCTCTTGAAAAGAAGCACTCAGCCAGAACAAGGAGGAACTCAGCGTGGAGTTCAGAAAGCGAAGGAAGCAGCGCTTTGTCTTACAGCAGGGGAAAAAAGACTGAGCTTGATCATCCCCCCACCTTTTGTATCATCTTGACATGTGCCAACCATACAGCTGCTGAATTATTCAGCTCTTTCTACCTTGAATAACCAATGACTACACATATGAAAATCAGAAGTACTGAAACACTGATTAGAAAAAACGGCATCCTGTAAAATCCAATTTTGCTTTAACTTTCAGGACCTAAATGGCAAAATTCAGTGACGAGGATAAACTGGATGAGGTCAAAAGGAGCCAACTCACAGAACAGCAGAGAGCTGGTTCTATTGCCAAGCTAATTAGGTCAGGAACAGCCCTCTACTAGCAGGTCAAAATGTTTCCAGATGTCATCAGGCTTGGATCTTGCCAGATGGAGTACAGAGCTGGTTGTGCTGTCAAAGCCACAGAGTTCTCACTTTTCATAGCTAAACTCAGCAGCCCAGATATCTGAGAAAATGTCCACAGGCCACTATTTCAACAACCAGGTGAAGTATTGCCGGGAAATAGCTAAGATGATTCTAGCTTTAAAGTAAATCATGGTTCAAACATCTCGCTGTGCACTTCCAACACTACCAATTCCCACCTATTTAGTACCCCCTAATTTTTCTAGCACAGTAATACCACAGGGCAATAAAATTAAAACATGGTAAAACCAAGAGAACTGCTCTTTAATAAATCCTATTACTTAACCACACCAGGACATTTCCTACTTAAGGGATGTTTCTTTCTTGTTCACCACCCACCTATTCCAGGATTTTTTTGAACTGTAGTTCAAAAAGCATCATTACAAACACAAATTCCTTCTTCATCTGACAATTAAAGTAAGAGGGCACACTGCAGCTTTTAATTTTCAAAGTTACTACAAACTACTGACAGACTATTTTAAGTGTGATTCTTTCAATATGATCTCTTGAATAACGGCCTCCTACATCTTCAAGAGTGCCTACTTTAAATCTGGTTTGGATATCTAATACACATTCTTCTAATAGTCAAAGTTATAGAAAGCCACATTTTATCTGTATTCCAGAAATGGAACGATTTTGTACCACAAGAATCATTACTGAACATTCACTTTATGCTACTTTAGACAATTGGATGCTACAACAACTTGCAACGGAATATTAAAAGTCTGCAACTATAAAAAACCCTATTTTAACCTTCATACAACAATAATGCACAAATAGCTCTTGGAGACCATTTGGAGTGCATTTGTCCAAGCATTCATTCCCCTTTCGCAAACAGTAAGTGTTATTAGCAGAAAATACCTTGATTATTTAACGAAAACGTAAGTTGCAGCTAGGCCTTGCTGACTTACAGTGATCCCATTTAACAGAGCCTTATTGGATTTAAAGTGCTTGAAATAACCGTCTGGGTTACAGCCCATGTGACAAAGGCAGCCCGGCAAGGCCTCAGGAGCCAGCCTGCAGGGAGGACATGCCATTCAGATCCTCAAATGACCTCAAGCTAAACCAGAAGCAAATTCAGTCATTTGTTTCCCAGAACTCTAATTAACCCTGAATTGGAAGGAAGAGTACAAAAGGGATGAAGTATCCACTTCTTTCAAAAAATATCAATTTCATGGCAACACACAGTGTTCCTTATTTCCCTTTTTTATCTAACATACCATTAAAATCCTTTCAGAGGAGCATTTTTCAGAAAAATAAATAAATTATTCTTACACTCCTCTTCCCTACAGCAATCAATCTAAAATATCACAGGGAAGTGTTAAGTTTTCTCATAGTTCATTTAATCCATAATCTAAAATGTCATAGTAAAGCATTAAGCTTTTATCATTCTTTTTCATACCAAAAAACCTCCAAATTCTTATACACATAGGTACACAAGTACAGTTTGTGTACATATACATTTGCTGTATACACACACACAGAGATATATACGTAGTTTTTATACTCTGAGGTGATTTTTTATCACTCTGAGGTGATGGATGAGAGCAATAACATAGATCACACTGTGAAAGAAAAAGCACTTTGTGTCATGACAATTCAGCATTAATCTTTCTCTGTGCTTCCTCCATTCCCAGTTCTCACCAGGCAGGACAGACCTTCCCACTGGGAAACAACTGTAAAAATGCTTTATCACAGAATGAATCACAGAATATGAGGTTGGAAGGGACTTCTGGACATCATCTCGTCCAACCCAGCTGCCAAAGCGGGTCCTCCTAGAGCTGGTCGCACAGGAACTCGTCCAAGTGGCTTTTGAACATTTCCACAGAGACTCCACCACCTCCCTGGGCAGCCTGTTCCAGGGCTCTGCCACCCTCAAAGTGAAGAAGTTCCTCCTCACGTTTAGATGGAACTTCTTATGTATAAGTTTGTGCCCGTTTCCTCTTGTCCTCTCACTGGGCACCACTGAAAAAGGATTGCCTCCTTCCTCTTGACACCCACCCTTGAAGTATTTATAGGTGATGATCAGATCACCCCTCAGCCTTCTTTTCTCCAGACTAAAGAGACCCAAGTCCCTCAGCCTTTCCTCATAAGGGAGACACTCCAGGCCTCTATTCATCCCAGTGTATCATGATCCCTAAAATACTTTGCAGTCAAGCAACTTCAATGTCCACCTGAACAACCAGGGTCTGGGAGCCAGGAGCAGAAATATCCTGGCACAGGTTCACAGCATGCAGGCTGCCCATGAAGACTTAATTAATACAAAATAAATCAACATCCCTAAAATTACTCAAGCTGAAGATTCCCACCCATGCCTGCATGGAATTTCAGCAGGAAACTTGGGATTTCCCTACTTCTTCTGACAATAAACCTACCACCACCGCTGTACTTTCCCCATGTATCAGAAACCTGGAAGCGACAGCTACTCTACGTGGGGAAAAAAAAAAAACAAAACAGATTTATTTTGGGTGCATTTAAAGAAAAAACTGAGCAAAATATTTGGTCTTTGAATCCAACAGCTGACTCCAAGTGAATCAACATAGAAATTCCCAACTATTTTCATCCTGAGCCAAGAGCACCATCTGTTCCACGAAGTCCATCTTCTGGTGGGTACCATCCTACAGTGCATCAGAAAGTGCCAGGCAACCAAGGACCGCTGCATAAATCAAGAAAAACACTACACGCCATAGAGTGCAATACTCAAGACCGTAGCAAAAAAGACCCCAAAACCAACCCAAAAAACCCACCACACAAAACCAGCACTACAAAGGACAAGTAGCTTTATTAAGCCCCAGCATTAATGCAGCCAGGTATTCCACAGCTGTGTGTATTGTAGTTATTTCACTTTGGTGCCTGAAGGAGGGCTGAGCTCTGATACAAGGTTTTCCCAGGGTGGGGATGCCTTCTTATCTTTCTTACTGCCAGTGGTTGGTAACTTGAACATTAATGATGCAACTTCTCTCTATCACGTAACCTTCTTCTCTCTCTTCCACATGGTCAGGTTAATCACAGAAACCATTCATGTTTCATGCACAAGAAATGAGCAATTCATAATTTTTCAGGTCATAAAACAAAATAGTAATAGTTACAGATGGCACAGCAGAACATCCAGTTAAAAGAAGCACAGAAGCTCCTTTTACCCCTACAATTGAATTACATTCAAGTAACACAGGGTCCAGCAGAAAACAAGATGAATCATACTACTTTTCCTGGCCTTAGCAATACTGGAGACATTTTTAAAAATTAAGTTATATGGTCAGATACCCATTTATACCTTTCACCAGGAACAGAATATCAAGAGAAATAAAACTGCAGTAAAAAAAAATAATTCTGAATACACTTCATACACCTACTGTTTTATTAGCACATGAAGCCCATTAGGACTGAAAGCTGCTACGTCTCCCCAGCCATAAACATTACTTTCTCTTGGTGTTTCTGGCTCTTTTGTGACAGAACCTCCCTTTTACTACAATCCCAAATTCAGATGTCAAAGTTCTTTCCCCCATTAGCCACCCAATACATTAATGTATAATCCTTGCCTCATTTATTTTTTTGTGTGTTCTGGATTTGGTTTTGGGTGTGGTTTTTGGTTTGGTTTGGGTTTTTTTTGGGGGGAGGTGTTTTAAGTAAAGCCTAAAATGAATGTCAGGCACTAGTAAACGTAACATGTTTTGCTACAGTAATGTTGGCTTACAAAACCTTATTTGCAGCATTGAAGAGATTTCCTTGTTACACATACAGTAACTCCCATTATGAGACAAATAAACTACTATAAAACCATAGTGAGTCTCAGACTGAATACAGCAGTTAGTCTTCTCTAACAATCTCCTTTCAAGACTTGGAAGGCTGAAAAGCTGTGTTCCATGAAATCTGGCATTGTATCAAGAGATCTCCATGGAGCTGGCAGGGCAGAAGTGCTCCAGAAACCCGCTTGAAGGGGAAAAAAGCAGTCTTACCATGTATAATCAATCACTAAGAAGAGGCTTAAGCAATTTTTTTTCCCCAGCTAAAATCATCAAATCTTAGCTAAGATTACCAGGGATGGAGAGCTTACCAATGATAATACAAAGTAATTTTGAAAGTCTGCTATCCTTCAGTATTTCAAATCACTGCATTTAAATATCCTTTGTGGAACCTTTTGTAAACAACGAGTCTTCCTGTCTTTCCTCAAGACACAGACGTATATATGTCTTGAAAATGTAAACACAGCTTTTTTAAGAGTCTAAGAAATTTCAGAACCTAACATTGCCAATTTGGAAATATCATACTGATTTACAATTCTGTCTATAATTCGCCTCTTTTAGTCAATGCTAAGCGTTGGTAAATGCTGGGTGTGGGTGAGGTGGGAGGAAAACAAAAAGTATAACAGTATTACTTAGTACAATAAAAGCAGAATTGAACTAAATACACGGAGCCCACAAGAACGAGCAGCACCATCTATCAGTGGTTTTCTACTCATGGACCTCTGGGAACGTTCAAAGACTTTAAAAGGAATTTGGAAAATGGCAACAAGGGTTAAGGACTGCATTAGCAAGTTGTGTGGTACAACAGGAGCAGAGAGACCTGCAGAGAAGAGTAGCTGGTGCTGATGGGCCTGTATGCATCTTACATAATTTTTTTGTCTTGTTTTGTAAGGAGGCAGGGATATTTGTTCCAAACTAGCTGTCAACCACTCTCATTAGATGCTGAACACCGTCAGATATGCTCCCAGAGAGCACCTTTTGGTTTTAGACTCATCAGAAATGAAGAGTTCACATACTGCACAGCTGGGGACTTCACATCATAAACGTATTCCTGGATCCAAACCAAACCAATAGCATAATGCACCCTAAAATTCAGCACATAAAGGCTGAAAAACAACAGCGTTATTTTGTTTAAATTTTATGATGACAAGGTAGAGGAAACAAGGCAAATACTGGTTGAAAAAAACCCAATCATCTTAAGGCTGAAGACCTGAAACGGTATTTTTTAATTATGGCTCTCTCCAATATTTACAGACGTGGGCTCCACAGGAAAGGAGGGAATAAAAGCATTCTTATGCACAAGAGCCAGAGCTTTGTCTATCCTCTCCTTCCCTATAACGCACTCAGCCACCCAACACTTGGGGAGGGATCCACCTTCCCCACTAGCTGGCAGTCAACCACATACCAAATTCCTGGCAATGCAGCCAACTAACACCCAGTGAAGGAGGAACAGGCTGCCCAAGTCTCGCAAAGTTGCAACTGCAAAATAGCCTCAGAAGGGGTATTACAGTAAGGTTGCTCAGCAGTACCTGTGTTACTGCAATACCTAGAAGTTACATTTACTCTCCAAATTTGAGAAAGGCAAGAAGCAGCAACTCAATTATATAGTTGAGAGGCACAGAGCTACTTAATGACGTTGGCCAGCACACCAGGCCCGTAGAAGGATTGGAAATTGGACCTCGATCACAACACTTAACAAAAAACACTTCAACCATAAAATGAGTTATGATTCCTTCTCAGAAGCAAACCCCGTTATTGCCTTAGGATCCACTCCACTTACAGTTGTGCTTTTTAAGACGGCTATAAGCCAACCACTCCTTGATTTAATTAAATGGATTCTTTTCCCTGTCCCCTGTTTCAACATTTTTGCTGTTATAGCTGCTGCTCCTGGCTGAGCTTCTTTCAGGGCTAGAATCAAATTGGAAGTGAGCAGAAACATAATCCAGACAAAAGAAGTCAAAGCAGTTTATGGAATTACTGCCCTTGTAGCTGAGACCACATAAGTGATAGTGAGAGCACTCAATCTGCTTCAGTACAAAGGAAAAAACAGAAACTAAACAGTGATTCAAGTTAACCTCCAATTTCATACTGAAACAGGATAATTTTTGAAACAGTTCAAAAAACCAGTTACAACATTTAGTTGCACAGGTAAATAGCAAGCACACGGGATTACCTAAAATGTGGTGACCAGACCTGACAGATTAATAACTGCTTTCTACAACAAGTAGCACCAATAGAAATGGTTGTCATAGAGAGAGAATTTAAGTCCAGTCATAAACTCATAGAATATCCTGAGCTGGAAGGGAGACAGAGGGATCATCAAGCCCAACTGCTGACTCCACACAGGGCAACCTAAAAGTTAAACCACACACTCAAGAGCATCGTCCAAATGCTTCTCAAACCTCAGCTGGCTTGGGGTCATAAACATTTCCTTGCAGAGCTTCTTCAAGTGCTTGACCACCCTCTCAGCAAATAACTTTTTCCCTAAGATCCAATCTGAACTTCCCCTGATGCAGCTTTAAGTCATTGTCCTGTCAATGGACACCAGAGAGAAGATATCAGCCCCTCCCTTTCCTCTCCCCCTCACGAGGAAGCTGTAGGCAGCAATGACCTCACCCCTCAGAACCCTCTTCTCCAAAATGAACAAATCTTGTATCTTCAGCCACTCCTCATAAACCATGCTCTTTAGTCCTAGTCCATCTTAATAGAGGAATACAGACTTGTAACACTGAAGAGCTCAGAACTGTTGCAATTTCCTGTCACGCTCTGCTGTTGCACTTCCCAAAATCAAATAGAAGTCCCAGCAAACTGAGAACACCATCAAAGATTTGATTGAAGAGATGAAAATACACGTCATATATTCATTCCTCAGGTTCACAGAGGCATCTGTCATGTTGCAAGGACTGTATTACGTGACATCTCATGTACACCTTACAAATTCTGTTTACCTTGTTAGCCACACAAGCACTTTATGCCTGCATCATTTCCATCTTTTTAGGTGAATACTAACTTGTTCTGCATTTGATTTCTGTGGTTTGTTTACAAAAAGAAAAATGCAGCATATATCCATAAATATTTAAGACCAAGTTAATTTTAGAAGCATAAAGGATTAAAGAAGAATTTTTTTAACAATTATACAGTATGCCGAAAGAGGAAGGTGGATAGCACCTCAGGAAAAAACCTGCCATCCACTTCTGAGGAAGAAGTCAATAATGTGATTCAATGTACCATCCCATCTCAAGAACAGCGGTTGCTCTTAGCTCCTGGTAAACATCAGGGTCCCTTTTCTCTTTTCCAAGACAGTAAGATGGAAACAAACCCACACCATTACAATAAAAAACAAACCTATACAAAATAAAAACAAACCTATTATCGATATGTCTTGAATATTAAAATTCTTAATTCTTACAATTCATAGAGAAGAAAACATTTCTTTATTTCCCATTACTTTAACAAGAAGGATTATAAAAAAGTATACAAATAGGTTGCATATTGAACTGATCACATTCAGATTTCATATTTTCAGACAGAAACAGCCTTCTATCAAAATTCAGCAGACAAACACCTGCAGAGACAGCCCTTCATTTTATACCAATGCATAATTTAAGGTCAAGCTCAACATGGCTCTGAGCAACCTGATCCAGCTGAAGATGTCCCCACTCGTTGCAGGGGACTGGGCTAGATGACCTTTAAAGGTCCCTTCTAACCCAAACTATTCCAAGATGCCCTGCCCAGACTTTAGAGCCCTAAGTCCAACCTTTTCCTCCTTTATAGGAGCCCTACTAATAGTACTTTCTCTTCTTCACTTCAGACAGCCTTCCAGTACCTGAAGGGGGTCTACAGGAGAGATGCGGAGGGAGTCTTTGTGAGGGAGTGTAGCAAGTCTTTGTGAGGGAGTGTAGCAACACGATAAGAGGTAATGGTTTTAAACTGAAAGAGGGGAGGTTTAGATTAGATACTAGAAATTCTTTGCTTTGAGAGTGGTCTGACACACTGGAATAGTTGTGGATACTCCATCCCTGAAAGTGTTCAAGGCCAGGATGGATGGGGCTTTGAGCCATCTAGTGGGAGATGTCCTTGCTCAGGGCAGGGGGGTTGGAACTCAATGATCTTTAAGGTCCCTTCCAACCCAAACCAGTCTATGATTCTATTAGTACTATTTACTAGTCACAGACAGATTCTAGACACTGTTTCATACTATCAGAGTCTAGTAACAAAAAGAATAGGACAGGGGAGCTGTTCCTCCCTCTCTCCTATCCACTCCCCACAGACTTCCCAAAGTTCCCTCCTTCCACCATCAAGGTAAAGTATCATTAAAATACTGTGTTCTTAGTTGAATATGAAAACTCCTGAGACAGGCCCCATAACAAGTATCAACTCTTTCCATAAAACCTCAGGACTAGACGCAGCTTCCGCTCAACTCATGAGGAAAAGGTACACAGGTAACTAAATACTGGCAAGCTTCNACACACTCAAGAGCATCGTCCAAATGCTTCTCAAACCTCAGCTGGCTTGGGGTCATAAACATTTCCTTGCAGAGCTTCTTCAAGTGCTTGACCACCCTCTCAGCAAATAACTTTTTCCCTAAGATCCAATCTGAACTTCCCCTGATGCAGCTTTAAGTCATTGTCCTGTCAATGGACACCAGAGAGAAGATATCAGCCCCTCCCTTTCCTCTCCCCCTCACGAGGAAGCTGTAGGCAGCAATGACCTCACCCCTCAGAACCCTCTTCTCCAAAATGAACAAATCTTGTATCTTCAGCCACTCCTCATAAACCATGCTCTTTAGTCCTAGTCCATCTTAATAGAGGAATACAGACTTGTAACACTGAAGAGCTCAGAACTGTTGCAATTTCCTGTCACGCTCTGCTGTTGCACTTCCCAAAATCAAATAGAAGTCCCAGCAAACTGAGAACACCATCAAAGATTTGATTGAAGAGATGAAAATACACGTCATATATTCATTCCTCAGGTTCACAGAGGCATCTGTCATGTTGCAAGGACTGTATTACGTGACATCTCATGTACACCTTACAAATTCTGTTTACCTTGTTAGCCACACAAGCACTTTATGCCTGCATCATTTCCATCTTTTTAGGTGAATACTAACTTGTTCTGCATTTGATTTCTGTGGTTTGTTTACAAAAAGAAAAATGCAGCATATATCCATAAATATTTAAGACCAAGTTAATTTTAGAAGCATAAAGGATTAAAGAAGAATTTTTTTAACAATTATACAGTATGCCGAAAGAGGAAGGTGGATAGCACCTCAGGAAAAAACCTGCCATCCACTTCTGAGGAAGAAGTCAATAATGTGATTCAATGTACCATCCCATCTCAAGAACAGCGGTTGCTCTTAGCTCCTGGTAAACATCAGGGTCCCTTTTCTCTTTTCCAAGACAGTAAGATGGAAACAAACCCACACCATTACAATAAAAAACAAACCTATACAAAATAAAAACAAACCTATTATCGATATGTCTTGAATATTAAAATTCTTAATTCTTACAATTCATAGAGAAGAAAACATTTCTTTATTTCCCATTACTTTAACAAGAAGGATTATAAAAAAGTATACAAATAGGTTGCATATTGAACTGATCACATTCAGATTTCATATTTTCAGACAGAAACAGCCTTCTATCAAAATTCAGCAGACAAACACCTGCAGAGACAGCCCTTCATTTTATACCAATGCATAATTTAAGGTCAAGCTCAACATGGCTCTGAGCAACCTGATCCAGCTGAAGATGTCCCCACTCGTTGCAGGGGACTGGGCTAGATGACCTTTAAAGGTCCCTTCTAACCCAAACTATTCCAAGATGCCCTGCCCAGACTTTAGAGCCCTAAGTCCAACCTTTTCCTCCTTTATAGGAGCCCTACTAATAGTACTTTCTCTTCTTCACTTCAGACAGCCTTCCAGTACCTGAAGGGGGTCTACAGGAGAGATGGGGAGGGAGTCTTTGTGAGGGAGTGTAGCAAGTCTTTGTGAGGGAGTGTAGCAACACGATAAGAGGTAATGGTTTTAAACTGAAAGAGGGGAGGTTTAGATTAGATACTAGAAATTCTTTGCTTTGAGAGTGGTCTGACACACTGGAATAGTTGTGGATACTCCATCCCTGAAAGTGTTCAAGGCCAGGATGGATGGGGCTTTGAGCCATCTAGTGGGAGATGTCCTTGCTCAGGGCAGGGGGGTTGGAACTCAATGATCTTTAAGGTCCCTTCCAACCCAAACCAGTCTATGATTCTATTAGTACTATTTACTAGTCACAGACAGATTCTAGACACTGTTTCATACTATCAGAGTCTAGTAACAAAAAGAATAGGACAGGGGAGCTGTTCCTCCCTCTCTCCTATCCACTCCCCACAGACTTCCCAAAGTTCCCTCCTTCCACCATCAAGGTAAAGTATCATTAAAATACTGTGTTCTTAGTTGAATATGAAAACTCCTGAGACAGGCCCCATAACAAGTATCAACTCTTTCCATAAAACCTCAGGACTAGACGCAGCTTCCGCTCAACTCATGAGGAAAAGGTACACAGGTAACTAAATACTGGCAAGCTTCAGATTAGGCAGCTGCCTGCAAAGATTCCAGTGCCTTTTCTCCTTTTTTTTTTTTTTAAATATAAGGAGCCATTAACACCTATCATTTTTAACTGTTTTAACACATAGCTAAAGTAGAAAAAAACCTTTGTGGCTGCAACCAGATGAACAGAGTTTAAGGGCAGACTGTTTATCCTGTAAATATACAAACTGCACATAAAAAATAAGGAAGCTTTACACATTAATGTTTTACTTACAAGAAAAGGTGTATGACCACAATGACTAATGATAAAACATGCTTTAAAGGGCAACCATCTAGATCCTCATGGATGCCTGGAGAATAAATCTTAAGAGGAGCGATTGAGGGAGCTGGGACTGTTTAGTTTGAGGAAGAGGAAGCTGAGGGGAGACCTCATCACTCTCTACAACTGCTTGAAAAGGCATTGTAGAGAGGTCGGTGCTGGTCTCTTCTTACAGGTAATCAGTCATAGAACGAGAAGGAATGGCTGCAAGCTGCAGCAGGGTAGATTTAGGCTGGACATTAGGAAAAAAAATCTTCACAGAAAGATGGTCAGACACTGGAATTGGTTGCCCAAGGAGATGATTGAGCCACCATCCCTGAATGTGTTTAAGAGTCGATTAGATGCGGTGTTGAGGGATATGGTGTAGGGAAGAACTTGTAGAGTAGGGCTGATGGTTGGACTTGGTGATCCCAAGGGTCTCTTCCAACCTGAATGATTCTATGATTCTAAGATTGAAACATCATTAAATTATTTTGAACAAAAGAAGTTTCCTACATGTTCACTCTTAGCATCAGCCAGTAGATTCTGAACCTGAACACGCTGAAGTGAAAAAACTTAAATCCTAAAATGTTGATGCCCAGGATGCTTTTGTTCTTCTTTAAACAACAGAAACAAAGAAAGATGCAGAATCCTGAAGTGAGCTTACTATTAACTTGCCTCCATCCTAGCACTGCTGTTGCTGTTATTCTGGTAATAAAATGCTCTCTGTGAAATGCAATTATTAGTCTAAATCCCATTGAGCTCATGAGATCCCACAATCCAAGAGGAACAGATTTCTTGACTAGGGCTGTAACCAGCTGGCTGCTGAGCATAAAGAGGACTGCTATTGCCACCTCTGTTATGTGGCTCCAGGAGACAAAACTGCTGTTGTTAGCACCCTGCCTGAGGCTATTTGAGAATCATGTCAAAACTGAGCAAAACTCATGCAACTGCATGCAGACCTTCTGGCCTGATAGAGTAACACCAGGTACAAACATGTTGACTTTGATTCTCAAGGAATGCCATTTAAAGTTAACTATGATCACATGGCTGTTCCGTACACCCCACCAAATTACGTAACAAATCCATCAATACTAGCATCACCCTTAACTACACTTTCAAATAGAGACTACAAGCTGCATGTATTGGAAAAAAAAGATGCAAGCCATTAGAGACTAATCTACACACAGTTCAAGAAGCAATTTAAGTACATCAGTTTAAATTTAGAAACTGATTTAGTTAATCATTGCATGGCAACCAGGATTTAAATCTCATCATCAAGCAGATCCCCATGCACTAGCTGCATAATTCAGAAGGGAAGTTACTACGATGCCAGTCATAGAAAAACTTCAGAGAAGAGGCCAATGACTGCATTTATTTGCAGTATTTAAGTAGCACTGAACTTCCCACTGTCTCAGACAACAACAATGAATTCTGTATGGATTCATATCACTATTTAGCAAACATGATAGGTGTGCTAAGGCTCTCATTGCACAGATGCCAGTTTTACCAAATTACTCTTCCTTGCGTATTAGCATCAAAACTATTTTGCCAGGCTGCAATTTGAAAATACAAAGTCCCTCAACCTCACGTAGTCATGTGCAAAACGTACATAAATGCACACTGAATAGAGTTCAACACCAGAGAGGTAAGAGTTGAGCCCAAATATTCAGCATCTTCTAATATTAAAATCAGAGAGAAAACAAAAAGAGGTTTTTTGTTCCTCATCTTAAGAGATCCATAAGCACATGGATCTCTTAAGATGAGAATCTGTGATCAGACTTCTCTATCATACTTTTAAATCAGCTTCACCTCCTTTTGGCTTTATCATATCACAAGGGGTAACAGCTTTAAACTGGAAGAGGAGAGATTTAGTTTAAATACCAAAAAGAAATTCCTTCCTATGAGGGTGGTGAGACACTGGAACAGGTTGCCCAGGGAAGCTGTGGATGCCCCATCCCTGGAAGTGTTCAAGGCCAGGCTGGATGGGGCTTTGAGCAACCTGGTGTCTCTGGCCATGGCAGGGGGGTTGGAACTGGATGATCTTTAAGGTCCCTTCCAACTCTAACCATTCTATGATTCTATGATTTTTAACACAAGCACTCTGGGATACTTTCTCTCTCATAGGCCTTTTTTTTTCCACAGGAGACCACTGGGGAAATGTCCTATTTTTGCCTCTATCCACTGCTATGTAATTAGAGATCTTCAGCTTTTGGCTGGCTGCGTGGTCCAAAAGCCTTCCACCATTGTACAGAAGGGTATTTCTCCCTCCTGCCCAATCTACCCTTCGCACTCATGCTCTCTTACTCTGAAAAGCTGATTTCCTTCAGGGAAAATGCCAACTGTTGTCTTCCGAAGAAAATTTGGAGGAAACTTTTCTTAAATTCTTGATTTAAAATGAACTATTAAGTTCATGAATCATTCTATAATTTGCCAGCACCACAGGACATAGGTCAGATGACTGAAGAGTCAGATAGCACAGGCAAAAATTCTTGCAAATAATTTTGGTTTAACCCTGACTAGAAGTATCTAAGTTGCTCTCACAATAGAAGTATTTCTAAAGACTGAAAGTCTTATCCACACAGCAAATCACAAACATAATTTTAACATCTTTCTTCAAAACATATATGTGAACACACAACAATTTTTATACGCCAAACTCTGAACACGTATTCCCTGTCATTACATCCAAGCAATTCTAAAGAAGTTCTTCAGCTGGGCCAGTAAATTGACATCTGGGGCTGGTAAGCATCGGGGTCCTTCTTCAAGCCCCACATTTGGTACTGCCTCTCTGACTACCTGTTCTTTCTTTGTGGGAAACACCTTTGCAGTGTGGTGCTGTAGGATTACAATGGAAGTTGAGAAAAGCCAGTGCGTGCTCCTTAACGTAGGATGGCATGTTAAGTCATCAGCAGCTTTCACAAACACCTAGTAGGTGTATTTTATTTTGAGCAACTTGACAACTTGTGGAAGTGTTTATATTAGCAAAACACACTAGGAAAGCTGAGAAACAAAAAAAAAAGGCAAGGCACAATTATAATCCAAGTGACAAAACGAATTAATTGATTTAACATGAAAATGCCTTACTACGTGTGCCAAACATGCAAATTAAGCCATTTAAGTTTTTAATTACAAATTCTAAGTGAAATTCTTTAAAGCTGAAACTTGACTAGAAAAATATGACATTTCTGTAGAAATCAATCATTATTTTAAATATAAGCTTGTCATCTTGTTGATCAGGTAGACTTTCCAAATTTTATGTCCTATTAGAAAGTTTGTGATACATGAGTGATCAATGTTCAACCTAAAATTGGAATATTATGTTTATTACCATTAGGGTTTAACTTAAAAAAAAAAACATAGGCTGATTAATTTGAAGTATGTTCAGCACTCTCTTTAAATACCCTTCAACTACGTTAAACTCCAGACTACTAAACACTAGATACCTTTCAATTAAACCCTATGCGAAAGGTGTGCTTAGCCTGCACAAAGCAATAGAAAATATTACACCAAGTATAACCAGCAAATATCTCAAAATGATTTGTGAAGTATTATGAACAAATAAAACTAATACTAAACTTAAACTAAAAAATACTCCTAAAGTTATTTTTATACAGGATTTTTATGCCTGTAACAATCTCTACAACCTCCCACAAATAAAAGCAAGCACTGATGTTTCCATGCAGCATGAAATGCAACTGAAATTTAACAGCATGATAACAATTGTTAAGTTTGTAACATAAAAAAACCAAACAGTGGAAGTTAAAACATGACAGCAGTGACTTTTTAAATCCCAAGAGCAGGATAAGAAGTCTGTCAAGCCAGCTATTAGAGAGACCATATGTCTGGGCCAGATACTGGAGAGATCAGGGGTCCTAAAGTCAGGGGCTGGAGTGACTACAGGTATGGATTAGCTGCTGGAGACACCTTTGCACACATCTAAGTGTATGCACAGCTGTGTGACAAGAGGACAACTGAGGATGCTAAATACTATTAAGATGAACAAACCTCACTGTTTCATTATAAGAATATGCTAATCCAATAATTTAGCACTGAAGCATATTTTCAGTCTTTGATCCATCCATTTCACTTACCAAACTGGATACAGACCACTTACTTTTCCTGACACACTTCCTCACCTTTGATATTTACAACAAGTGATCTTTTTTCCAATTTCAGTACACAGCCATCAAGTTACTTTACCATTTAAGAAGAACGATGGGAGGGGCAGATGAGGGGAAGAATGGATTTTCTTTCATCCTTCTCCTTCCAAGGCTGTTGCCATACATTTCACATTTCTGTGTACCATATTGCTTCCTCATCCCTTCATCCTTCAGAATAAAGTTTCTTACTTGACACTGCATACATAGCAGAGTCCTCCAGAATTCCTTTTAGGTTTTTCCCTAATTTAGGGTGCCATCTCTTTCACAACACGTGTATTGATAATCATCTTGAATATCATCAAGCATATAGTCAGAACTCCAAATTAAAATAAGCAAATGTGAATTTCAGCTCAATGGACAAAGTGTGCCAAAGGATCATAGCCAGGGTCAGCTTTAGGACATGGGCAAAATCAACAACGGTACCCTAAAGCATTGCTGCACGCTTTGCTTTTTGCAGAGATCTTGAAGCAAGACTGGCTGAAGATTCTGCCCAAGGCATCACTGGGATGTGCAATGCAGGAAGAATGCAATCTCTCCTATAAGTAGCTAATACTACTTTTAACCTCCTCGTGCTTTTGGAAGGAATAATAACAAACCTGCTCTCCAGCTTCTTCCCCTGCTCAAAAGGTTTCTCTTTCCCACTGCAGAAGCAGACAAGCTGCAGCCCCCTAAGAAAGAAAAAAATAACCAGCTTTACTTAAATTCTACTAAATGTCTGCACTTTGACAGCAGCCTTTCATGATCAGCACCCAGCGTGGCCCACATCTTGCATCACACAGTGAAGGAAGTGCAACACGGCTGTTTTCACACTCTTCCACCAACACAACAGAGACTCCTCATCTGAAAGGCTGTGCTATGCCTGTTGTAGCTCAGACCGGGGGGGGCGGATTTTTCCCCACAGAGCTACTTTAATATCAATAAATATAAATCTTTTATTATCCGTTGCACTTTGAGGCAAACAGTCAAACATTTAACCTCAGCAGATTTGGTTTAAATCTCTAAGATGACACATCACCAAAGTACAGATTATAGAGGGTAAAAGTAATTAACAGATGCAAATTTAGAAATCCAGTATCGCATGAACATCCACAAATAAAGTAAATTTATTTCTGTTTTCTACACAATAAGCTTAGTGTTTAAATTCCACTAGCCTCTTGGGCCAGCAGTGCTTTTGACATTTGTTTCAGGGCCGAATACAGCATAGCTTCAATATCACAAAAATATAAACCTCCTTCCTAAGCTAACTCAAAACCTCCCGCACAGTTTCCAAGCTTCATCATCGGTCTTCAGTCTAAGGACTTACACAGTCTTCAAAGCTATTTGTAATCAATTTAAACAAGTGCAAAGTGACACAATACGTTCAGTAAGAGCTCTCTTGAACAACTTACCATTTAAAAAAAGGGAGCAGAGACCATCCTTTCTGTTTCTGCGTTTGAGAAGACAGCTCTTCTGTAGCTTGCTCGCACACTCAGGCGGCTTTATCTGCAAATAAAGACAAATTGAAAGGTAGGCTTTTCAAAAACAGAATAGAGATGTGCATTAAAAAAAGATCTGTTTCAGTGATCAGTTAAATAAAAACTTACTAAAAAATGCATGAGTACAATCTAGACATATTTTAACTCTTTTGAGCTAAGTGTTATTTCATATTATACCTTAAATTTTTTCAAGGCTTACGTTACTTTATAATCAATGTCCTTTTTTTAAACTGGGAATATCTGCAGAGAAGGTAACTCTTACCCACTTTAAGAAAAATGTGAAGTAATGGCCCATAGTAAAGCATAATAAAACAGCAGATTTGAGCCCCTCTGACACACTTCACAGTACCTTAAATATTATTAAACACAAACCCACTAAAACAAAACAAACACTAAAAAAAAGCAATGAGAATCTTTGCAAAAATTAAGTATTGAGATATTTCCATGAAAATACTACAGATCAAGAGAATATTTTTGACTCACAGATTAATATTTAGTCATAACCAAAATTTTGATAAAGTAAGTTTTTGTGGTTAAGATATAGCTGCAAGAACTGTACACATCTCTAAACTAGATCAGTTGATTACAAGAGACTAATATTACAGCCATATTTTTAAAGGCTGCTGCTATACACTCCTTGATGGAGCTTAATCAGACATTGTAGACAAAAAAATTTCAGAAGAGAGAAGAACTTCTATTTCAAGGGCACTTTTGTGAAACAGGATTTATAGCAAAGCCAAAGCATCTAGAAGCGCAGTCACCGCACACAGATTTCTCAAAGACATCAATGTCCTAGACAACATCTCTTGTTCAGTTACCACTCTAAGTTTCCTTCATCTTATCTCAAAATAATCACTTTAACATTATGGTACCCACAACTCAATTCCAGTAAGCTTTGGTGCAGCAGCCACCTATTCCAAACATAATATTGTCCTCTAGTTAGCTTGCTATCAAGATCTACCAGTCGGCCACAGCGTTGGTCCTCCATTGTTTACAGGCTACCAGAAGGACCTGTTTAAAGCCATGCGTTATAAGAGGCTCAGGTACATATAGTTCATTCACAATGGGATGTCTCCCTAACATATCACCAGGGTAGGTATGGCATATGGGGGAGAAGGGGTCTTCCAAAAGCAGCTTCACCATCCCGAGTAGAACTATGTCAAACAGGATCCTAAGTGATTTGAACCAACAGTAGTTTATTCAAGTATACCTGTGGTTCTAGAAACAGCAAATCTGCTTTAGAGCAACTAGCCCTAGACTGAAAAAGACTCAAAAATAGCTCAGAGAACACTAGCCTAGTGTAAGGTCACTGGAACTTTATATAGAACTCAAATCCTCTAGGACTATCAGGGTGGCTGAGGATATAGCTGCACATGATTAGGCTTGGCAACAAAAGCACCTTACGAGGCTCTCAGTTCCCCCACACTGGCCACTTGTTCCAGTCCACACATTGGAGTTCCCTGCTTCCATCAGTTACACCCACACAATGCGTGTAGAGCTGCACAAGATACATGGGATCGCGGAATCCATCCTGCGATGTAAGAACCCGCCACTCAGGCCAGCGACACGCGTGACCTATAACGGGGCTGGGAAAGAGGCTGGGAATTACCCTGTGAACCGCAGGGGTGAGACTCATGCATGTTTTCCATGGTGAAATGAGGTCAACTATCCCGACACACGTTCCAGGGGTTAGTATAAACCCTTACGTGATTAAATAAAGGTATCAAGACATGGCTGATGTCAAGCAGTTTTATATATCTATTATTTTATTTAAATCAGATTCTCCTCTTTAGTTTTGCGTTTTGTTTTTCTTGTTGCTGTTTTGCTTTCAGAGTGAAGTATTTTTTAAGAAGACCCAGGATAAACCAGAGAAGAAATGATGGACTCTCTCACTACAAGTTCTATATTTAAGATACATAGTTATGGTGAAAAAAATATTGCAGATGCATGCAACGTGATACAGAAAGGAAATTATATTTCAGTACTCCATTAGCAGCCCAGCAATATCCATCTACTGGCATAACTGTGATTATATACACTCCCTTTTGAATGGATTCTTTCCCATAAAATCTCAATGAAAGCCATTATAAAAAGATCCTTACTCACTGTGAAGTACATCACTGACTCCTCAGCTAAGTGCCTTATTTGACTCGTATTCACTGACAAAGTATTGAACAGTTTCAACAGGGTAAAAGTTTTAGAGATGCAAAATGCATAAGCTGGCTTCTGGTCAGAAATGTAGAACCAGCTGAATTTTGTTTAAAGTCAAGGATTTAAAACTTTCTAAGCAGGACTCCTAGAAATTAGGAGGTTGTATGCAAGCATTTGAAGGACAAGCAATGTAGCACACAGAGGATTACTTCAGAAATCCGGGGGGGGTGGGTGGGTAACCATAAAGAATTTAATGTAAGACATAACTTTTATACAGACTGAGGATTAGAAGTATCCAAATGGTAGGTCATCGTCAAAATGGTGAAAAAAGGATTTTATTTTAAAGTCTGCTTCCAGGGTGGAGAGAGGGTTTTTAAAACGTGGCTTCATACATGGAGATCCAAAGCTTACTACTATACTTTGAATTACAAAGTAACTTTTATCAGTGCATACACATAAAAAAGGAAGTGGTTTAAATCTCCCACACTGATTTACCTCCTTAACTTCCTGCATGCATTCAGTCTTAAAAGCATGAAACTCAAATCTTGGAAACTACGAACTCTTAACTCTTCAGCAGACATTTGGAAAACCCAGAAAATTTCTGGAGTCTTCAAAGAGCAGAACCATCCATTAGTGGTTACATCCCACTCCATACTTCTACAGTAGGATGGGGGGGGTCTTTTCTGTAAAAGACCCAAACAATCATTTACTTAGAACCAAGGGGCCACTCAGTGGCCCATCCCAAGCAGCTTCCATGAGATTGCTCACAACAACTAGAAAGTTTCTTATCTGCAAACTAGGCTTGATCCAGATCCCTGTCTTAAACTTGGGCACATAACAGTGCAGCACAAAGGAGCTCATGTCTTCCAAGTGGTCTTTACCTTAAGATTCAATTGCTGTCGTCTAGCCCAAACTCTGAGCCTCCACAGGCACCCAGAAATGCACATCTAGTTAAGACATAAATTGTCCTTGGAGTGCAGAGAAACTTGCCCTCTGCCAAGCCCTCCATATCTTTCTGAGAATCACTTTGATGGTCAGACTTGGTCTACAAAAGACAGCCCTTCAAGCCAGCCCACAACAGCACTGGTTTGGCAGACGTTCTCGGCTGATAAGAAACATGTCAGCATTGACCAGGGCCCACGCTTCACCTCTTTGAGACCTCAACAGCAAGAAGCTTGTGCAGGACAACATTCTTCCTTAGTGCTCAGCAAAAATTCTTTATTGCAAATGAAGCCAAGTGTAAAGATAAGGCTGTACCACAAACAACTAGTACCAACTGCAGCAGGCAGGAAGTAGCCCTTTCACTCTCTCACTTTTGATCTAAAAGAAAACATTCTTCAATCACTGACAAAGAAATAAGTCAAATACCCAAAGAAGGAACAAGTTTCAGCTGGGATGTCAATATTAAAATATTTGCAAACACTTGAAAACATTTGTGGGCAACATTCACTGACTCTACATCTTCACAGGGAACAAGCCTAACCTCACAGTACACATCTCCTCTGCTAGCAGTTTGCTCCTTCTCCCAATATAGCCCTGCACTCTTCTCCAGAAATTTGGCATCCACATCTGTACAGAAAGGCAAAGAGCTTCCTCCCAGCTTCACTTCCAGCATCCAGAGATGTCTTCCTAATGCTTTACTTAAAGGAATTCTGCTGGGCTTTACATCAAAGTGGAGATCTACTTGAGTAACACCACTAAAAATGGACCTTGCACAGAAGATAGCCACTGTAATTTCACTTGTTGCTCAGCTGGCCGGGGTGGGGGGCGGCGGGCAGGGGGTGCAACATATAGCATAGTCTGCCAGTTGATAAGATTTAAGAACATGCTTCTTAAAATACAAAGATCCCTTAAATTCTCCTTTCAGGAGCACTCAACCTAATTTCTTGAGGTTAGCAGACGGTGTTACAAAGCATGAACATCTAGAGAGATCTTAGTATAAATACGTACTCCAGAGTGAAAGAAAACCTGTGGGATTACTGAAGGGCTTAGTCCAAGGCTAGATGGGAAAGACAGAGATACAGGCTTTACAAGTTAAATGCTTCACTAAAAAAAAGTGGATATGGTGACATGGGCAATACAGAAAATGTCAGACAGCTAACAGCCCACATCAGAAGCAAATAGCAGACTTAACCCTGTCCTGAAAATATTTAGTATTTTCTTCAGCTGAAACTTCTCCATAAGTAGTAGAGGATCATGCAGTTTGTACCCTAACTGCTTCAGAACATTAGAGAGAAGTGGCAGAATAAGAGAAGCGTGAATCAGCACAGGAAACAGAGCCCCACTGAAAAGCGTTAGTCACAAATATTGCACGTACACATACATACCGCTAAAATGAGACACCAAACTACTAAAATTGAAAAGTAAGAT
Organism: Jacana jacana; assembly: GCA_013400555.1. Taxonomy (NCBI): domain Eukaryota; kingdom Metazoa; phylum Chordata; class Aves; order Charadriiformes; family Jacanidae; genus Jacana; species Jacana jacana. The sequence continues at coordinate 230,450 of VZTM01042276.1, forward strand.
GTAGTAGGCTTCAGAAGACCTAACAAAAATCAAACAAACAAGCAAAAGACAAATTAAACAGAACTGATGCAATTTTTAAGAAGGCAAAAAAATATCACATCTCTTAAGAAGTGCAGGAGGGAAGGAGGCAGCAGCAAAGTCACACTTAATGGTCTCTTGCTCAGCCCTGCCATAGCTGACAGCCAGCTTCAGTTCCATGGGATCGGAATCATGCAGATGGCCACAGGCTGGAAGGCAGCTGCTCTCCTCAGCACACCCCATCCAAGGGCAAGACATATTTTTCACATGTGGATCTAGCTGAAAGTAACCACTGGCATCACTTTACAACTAATTCCCCCCCAGCTTGGAAGTGAAAGAGAAACGGAAAACCAGGAAAGCACCGAGATTGATGGTTTGGAGACTAGGAGGTACATCCCTCACCCCAGCAGGCAGAGCGATGCTTTGTGGTACAGGCTCATGGAAAAATCTCCCCTGCCCTGTAATTATGTTCTCCTCAGAGGCCACATCCTTTGTTCAAAAGCCCATTTATGATACCAAGCTTGCTTCCTTTGTAAACTGCTTTGTGACCCCTCAAAAGGCTTTTCTAAGTATGATAACAAGAAGAGGTCTAAAGAAAATCAAACCAATACTTGTTGAAGATGGTCACCTGACTACAGGGATGAAAAAAAGTAGATGCATTCAATGTCTGGGGGGTTTTCTCACCTCAGTTTTTAATAATACTCATAGACCTTGGGCTGCCCAGTCCCCCAAGTCAGATGACCATAAAGGTGGGAACAGTGAATTTCCATTTGTGGCCAATGAAATTGTAAGGGACTAGATGTATCAGCTGAATGTTCACAAGTCCATGGGGCCTGATGGGATTCACACCAGAGTACTGAAGAAATTAGAGGATGTTATGGCAGTACCTCTCTCCATCATGTCTTAGGGCAAGAGTTAGCAGGGCTCACAGACAGGGCTTTGAACTAGAAACTATGGGGGAAAGGGACAATACCCCGTCCAACAGTAACAAGGCTATGGATGAAGGGCCAAGGATGGGGCTGCAATCGGTAGCCCAGCTCAAGTGCATCTACACTAATGCACACAGCACAGGCAACAAACAGGATGAGCTGGAAGCCACTGTGCAGCAGGACAGCTCCTGTAGTTGCCATCATGGAAACGTGGTGGGAT
>VZTM01042277.1:20701-38857 GCA_013400555.1 Jacana jacana
TTTTTCCTGAGCTAGAAGCCAGGAAAGCTCCCTTATTATTGCTGGCTAGGAAATATGGTAAACCTTTTTATCCATGAATACTGTGGTCAAGAGATAAACAGAGTCTAGTTTTCCGGTGGTTTTAGAACGTGTAAATCAAAGTGCGTCCACTAAAACTGAAAATTAAAGCTAATGTGTGAGTGAGTATCTGTCCTGAAGTTTTTATTCCCTGTCAGGAAAGAATGTGGTACTGCTTAGACAAGGTGATAATTCAAGATGTTTAGAGAGGCTGTAACAAATGACAATAGCTAACTGAAAAATGCTTAAATGAGTCTAGTGGAGACTGATGAGACTGATTGGAGATAGACAACAAAAATCTTTGACCATATTACTCTCAGAGAATATGCAAAAGGCTTTTACACACCTTTTGAACTACAGGAAGGGTATCTTGTCCCTGTGTCCTGCCACTGCAGATAATGACAGTTTAGAGAACTGTTCTCTCAAAGAGCCTTTTATAGAGTTGGACCTTCATTATTTCTGTCCAAATCTTTCTTATTAGATTTTGTTCCTTCCACATAAGAATATTCTACCAAAAATCCCAAACAAACTAAAGAAAGAACCAACCCCAAATTGAATTAGAAGGAAGTTTTATCCTAACTTCTCAAAATGTTCCTAGGAGCTCTGGCAGAATAAATGTATAGGTTACTGGGAGGAACCCAGCCTATGTTTTCTCTGCAAGATATGAGACAGCAACTCTCTGCTATCATTTTTCACATTCAGGACATCACTATTCACCCAAGTTAGATTCTGAACTTTCTGCATTGCTCAGTTCAGTTACGAACCAGGAAAGAGGCAGAAACATGGAGCTAATCGCTTTTCTACTAGTTCCCCACTCTGAAAATTGCTTTGATTAATTAAAACCCCCTCAAGTGTACACGGAAATACCAGTGCACACAGTACGAGTGAGATGGGCAACATTGCAGCAGTTATTGAAAAGTGAAGCATGAAATGTTCCTAATATAGGACCGGCATTCAGTCAGGGGTCCTGACATCTCCTGGACTCATTTCTCCCATCACCTTCAGGCTCTGGAGCTCAGCAGGCAAACACGTTAGGATCAATGAACCACTCTCACTTCATATCTGATCTCTGGAAGGATATTCCAGTATTTTGGTCTATTCTCATTTCTGAAGGGATGGAGGACAAAATTGGACCCTTCATTGATAAACATGCCTATAAATTCCTGGTGCTGTAGCAAAAGAAGTGTGAAGTTGTTATGGCAAGCAAGGGCAGACACACCAGGTTGAGGGGTACTAAGGTTATATTGAACCAGTATTTCTCCCTGCACTGTCAGTTCCCTCAGACAACATGAAATTACTTCTTCCAGAATAGATTGGATCAGCTGTCCTGTCTCTTTGGCCTCTCCTGAACATTTCTGTTCGCACTCCCCGGGGACACACAATTCAAAACAGATCATCACGAGTTTGCAAGTTAGAAGCTTGGAAGATTGTCACACATCTGTGCTAAATGAATCAAAAATAGAACTGACAAAAATACCTGTTTGAAATTGTTATCTGTCAGCCAAGCAAGAGATTTTGGTATACTTCTGAGTGAAAACTTAAGGGCAGCATATCAGACTAGAGGGAAACTAACAGATCTGGAGAATCGTGCTTCTAATCTGATTCTGGGGAATTATGGTTTGACATTGCTTTGTCTTTTTATCTTTGCAAAGGCCTTTTTTCCCTTGTCACAGTGAGGTCTTTCTACTGTTCAGATTAGTAGCTTTACATGAGCCTTCATAATTGTTTCTTATAAAATACGTTGATTTCTATCATCCTGTTTAATGATGTGCTACATTGTTTATAAGATAATGCAATGAACCCACTTTGAACTCATTCTATTATCCCATAAGTAATGCAATAAACTGCTTAACAGGGCAATTAAATCAAGTGATTTCAGGTTAATGTTATTAGACAGTCTTCAGGATCATGCAACTTTTGTTTTGAGGATTGGCTTACCCTTTTACATATTGGAAAATGTACTTTGTTAATGTTTTTGTTTGTATTCCCTAAGGTAGTAATCATATTATTCATTGCTGAGGACCAGAAATATTACAGCAGCTTTCCAAAGAGAGGAGAGAGTTAGTGTAGCCTCTAGTAACTTGTGACAAAGCAATGGATTTAATAACCTTGAAGAACTCCCCAGGGTATTATGCAGCAGTGTTTGAAGCTTAGAAAAAAAAAAAAAAAGACATTTCATTATATACAGACAGTACAATATCAAATACATGAAAGAAACATAAAGGTTAAATACGTTATCCTGCTGAAAAAATATCAGGCTGCTCAACCTACATATCATACCCAATTTGAATTTTTGAAAGGGATCTTAATGAATATTTTTAGACAGCACAACTTTTTTCCTTATACCTTTTTTTTTGGCCCAACCCAAAATGTAATTCAAATACTCTGCACCACACAGAATTTCATTAGGAACGGTTCCAGTGAAATTAAATCTCTATTGTGCATCTTGAGTCTGCTCTAATGATTACTGCTCCACTGAGTATGTAATTTAAAGTCTCTTGTTAATAGATGAGGTGCTGAACACCAACAGCTAGCTCTTCCAAACTTCACAGTTGAAGAGCTATCTTGCTTACAGCTGGAGAAATCTACTTCCAATTGGACTTCAATGGAACAATACTGACATCTAACAGCTTCTGGAATAATCCTAATTGAATATTACTCTGTCATTTCAAAAGGGCTCAATTAGTTGATATTTCTCTTTCTTAAGGGTCTCAGTAAGAGTTATGCACTCCAAAATTAAAAGCAACCATGGGCTTCTTACCCAGATTCAGATTTTCAAAATATGGCTAAAAAAGACTCATAAGCAAGTGAGTGAAAGAAACAACGTTTAAATCCATTGTGTTGTTAAAAAGATGACACTGCCCTGCAGCTTTTTTGAACTGAAAGAAATTAAAAGAAAACAGCTGAGAAAATAATAAATATTGCAATTGCTCATTTTGAAACATTTCAGGATTTAATATGGATAAGTTTATTTTCATAATGCATAAAATATTTCAAAGGATGTGTTTTGCTGTACCCAAAACACTACATTTATATGTTTAGATTTTGCTTCACCATCAAATACTAGACCAGTTGACTGCTGAACTCTAACGATAAGGCAATTTTTTTATTATCTTTTTTTTTTTACAAAATATTCTCATATGGAGCACCATGGTTTCTCAGAATCACAAAATCTCAGAATTATAGAATGACAAAATGGTTGAAGTTGCAAGGGACCTCTGGAAGTCATTGCTAGGCCACTCTCAACCATATTTGGTAAGTCATGGGGAGCAGGAGAGGTGCCTGAGGACTGGAGGAAGGCAAGTTTCACTCCAGTCTTCAAAAAGGGCAAGAAGGAGGACCCCGGTCACCAATCAGTCTCTCCTCCATTCCTGGAAAAGTGATGGAACAACTTATCCTTTGGCACTCTCTCTAGGCATATCAATGATAAGAGGGTCATTAGAGGCAGTCAACATGGCTTCACCAAGGGGAAGTTATGCTTAACCAACCTGGTGGCCTTTTATGAAGACATAACTATGTGGATAGATGACAGTAAAGCAGTGGGTGTGGTCTATCTTGGTCTCAGTAAAGCGTTTGACACCATCTCCCACAGTATCCTCACAGTTAAACTGAGGAAGTGTGGTCTGGACAATTGGGTAGTGAGGTGGATTGTGAACTGGCTGAAGGAAAGAAGTCAGAGCGTTGCGGTCAATGGGACACAGTTTAGATGGAGGCCCGTATCTAGTGAAGTCCTTCAAGGTCAGTACTGGGACCAGTACTATTTAATACATTTGTCAATGACTTGGATAGGGAAATAGAGTGTACTGTCAGCAACTTTGCTGATGACACAAAACTGGGAGGAGTGGCTGACACACCAGAAGGCTGTGCTGTCATCCAGTGAGACCTGGACAGGCTGGAGAGTTGGGTGGGGAGAAATTTAGTGAAATATAACTAGGGCAAGTGTAGAGTCTTGCATCTGGGCAGGAACAACTCCAGGTACCAGTATAAGTTGGGAACTAACATATTGGAGAGCAGAGATCAACTGGTCCAACCCACCCTGTTCAAGCAGGACCACCTAGGACCAGTTCACCAGGACCCCATGCAGACAGCTTCTGAATATTTCCAGGGATGGAGACTCCGCAGTGACTGGGTTTGTTCCTCCGCCAGTGCAAGAGTTCGCACTTCTCCTTACATAACTTGAGGAAGTTCCAGTCAGCCCATTCCCCCAGCCTGAGAAAGTCTCTCTGGATGGCAGCAGCACAAACTTCTTGTGTATTTGACACTCAAGGGCTTTTCTCATCAGCAAACTTGCTAAGGATATAGTCTGTCCCATCATCTAGATCATCAGTGAAGATGTTAACTAGGATTGGATGCAGTACTGACCCTTGGACTATAAGGTTAATTACTAGCCTCCAACCAGAGTGTGCTAAAATCATCACTCTTTGGGCCTGGTCATTCAGTCAATTTTCAGTCCACCTCACTCAGCTCATACATGAACACTTTGTCTATTAGGATCTTACAGGAGACAGTATCAAACTTCTTACTGAAGTCCAGGTAGAAAATACCCACTGCCCTCCCTTCATCTACCAGGCCAGTCATTTTATTGTACAGGTCACTCTGGTCAAGCATGACAATTTTTTTCCTCTTGGTGAGCGCACGTTGATTATTCTTGATGATTTTCTTGTCCTTCATGTGCCTTCACCTTAACAAGGATGGCCATTCTATACTACCCTTGGTCCTCCTTCTTTCTCTTCCTAAAGACAGGAATTACACTTGCTTTTCTTCAGACTTTGGGCACTTCTTCTAGTCATCATGATTGATCAAAGATTACTGGGAATGGCTTTGCAATGACATCTACCAGCTTTCTCAGTGCTTTTGTGTACATCCTGTCAGGGCCTTATGCATGTTTAATTTGCTTGAGTATTCCATGACTTGGTTCTTTTTCACTGAGCTTTTTACTTGCTCCAGCCTTCCCTTCTGGTCTTTAGAACCTGGGAGTTCTGAATTACGGTCTTGCTAGTAAAACACGAGGCAGAGGTGTTCAGCCTTTACTATGTCCTGTGTAACCAGCTCCCCCTCCTGTTGTGCAATGGGCCTACATTTGCCCTGGTCTATAGCTGCCTGAACTGTTTGTATCAGTCTGTATTTATTGTGATTTCTACTTTTATTCTAGTATGGGAATTGTTTGTAAAAAATAACTCACTTCCAAACATCTGATCATTTCTTCATAAGTCTTTGCTATGTGGTTCAAATAAATACCTTTCAAGCTGCACGGGTATTTCATGCACAGCAAGGATACTTCAGTTATTCACATTTTTAACTTGTTTAAAGAACAGAACAGACATTAATTAAGTGGGACAGAATTTTCAGAAGTATCTAAAGGAATGAAATCCCAGGCTTCCCTTGAAATCAACTGAAGTAAGCAGTTAAACTCCTCATGGGAATGTGGAAATCTCATTTGCAATCATAACGAGGTCTCAGTGAGGATAACTAGCACTCACCCTTTTAGATGCCAACTGCTTGAAATACACAGTTAAATAAATGTCCCAAGATCACAGATTCAGTAAGGTTCACTGTTAGCAGTTGAGCTTGAAAGGCTTCCTCCAGCTGTAATAATGAGAGCCAGGTTACATCTGCTGCTTCAGAAGGTGGGGAAAATGTTTTTGCCAAGGCTGAGGTGGACCTTACTTGGATGCACTGAAGAAGAAGAAGGGGAGGTACTGCCTGGCAACTATGTGGAACTTCTAGACCTTATTTCAGAAAAAGTATGTCTCAGATAAACAGTGACTGAAATAAAAAGAAAATTGAGGTTAGACAAATAGTTTAAAAATTTGACACAAAGCAACACGTGTCAGGTTCACCTAACAGCAAAATGCATTTTTCATTTGTTTTTGTTTAGCAATGTTGCCGAACAATCTGAAAAACATTTTTCTACTCAGCTGTATGTAATATTTCCCCACTTCGATTTTTCATTTCAGCAAACCTGAAAAACATTATTTCCCTGTGCTTTATTTGACATTACACTGAGCTACTTCAAGTAAGGGTGACTTCATTATTAAAGATTGTTTACAAATTACAGTTTCTTTGTAATACAGGGACTACGTGCTAGTGAGTAACATCTACATTACTTTCATCCATTGTTTTTTTTCTTTTTTGAGATGTCTGTCTCTAGCATAATTTACTAGCTAGTTCTAAAATGTAATTTATATCACTCAAATGAGTCTGAATTACATTTTACTTAGAGAGGAAGAGTGAAATGGGAAATGCAAATTTCAGTTCATGTAAGTTTTTAAAAAGTGAACAATAATCCTTTGGAGACTCTGGATTTGACAAAAAAATTGTATGAATGACATATCCTCAGAAAAAGCAGTGCTGATAAGGACCTCAATCCCAGTAGGTCTCGAGTGTCTGAACAGTGGAAGCCTGATTTTTATTTGTTCTTTCACTCTGTTACACACAAGACTGGAGGGAAAACTGGTGAATGTGACTCTAAACCACCTTTTTGCTCCCTACAACTCAAGTCCATATATAAGATTCACATGAAAGCAACATCTTTCCAGCTAGCATTTCCATTACATCTTTCTGTACTCTTCAGTGCCTCTTACTGAATATGTGATCTTGGAGAACTTACTTCACTGTGCATTCTATGCACCAAGGTTACTTATAGAGGGACTTCATATGGCCATGGTCGCAGTCAGCCTCCCACGTTGGAATCACATTCTCTGGACATCTCCCATGAACTGTGCATGACAGAGAACTTCACCCAGAGCCTGGCACCCAGGGTATACTATTCTCTTTTAAGACTCTTATGAGCTATAAAAATGAGCTTTGTTCAGTTAAAGGTGGTGTTTAACCTCACTAATATAATTACAAACTGAGGGTAATGACTGCAAGGTATCAAGTTATGTTAGATCAGTATTTCCAGAAATTGCTACAGCCAATCAACAAGTCACTGAAAAAAATCCTGCTAGGGTTATGGACAAAATTTTCATCCCTCCATATTCAAGAAAGACTTCAAGAGAAGTCAAGAAATTCAGAAAAAAAACACCTCTGAGATAAAAACAGCTTACCTTGTTCGGCACAGGAAACAGAAGTTTAGAGAGATTTGATTGCTCTCCTGCCATAAATAAATCAGAAAAGTAGCAAAGAATTTTTTATGTCAAGTGGCTTCTGACTAGAACAATTTTTTTCCAAAAATTGTGAAGATGTGTAGTATGAAGAATTTATGGAGAATCTTTCAAAAGAAGATGTAAAAGCTCATTCTCCACCACTTGGGGAAAAGGAACATTTGACATGGCATGACAGCCTGTGACACCAGGAAATGAGAGGAGATGACCTAGAAGATCTATTCTCATCTGTTACTGTATTGTTAAAAATTAAAATTGAGAGAACAGTAAGGTACCTTGACTTACTTGCCTTTCCTTGCTTTTATATTTTTTAGGAAGGCAACTGAGTGTACCATTCGGCACTACAAAGCATACTGTATTTATAGGCTTTGAAAGTCAAAAGCTCTTTGCTATGGCATAAAATAGGAACATCTCACAAATTGTTAGTGCTGAGATTTGCATACATCATTACCATACTTTGTAATTATTTCTGGATCTGTTTGCATAATGAAAAAGGGAATAGTTTCTTCTCAATAACAGTAAGTATAAAAATGTGTCTGTCACCTCTCCATGGGGAAAGAATTTTAATTTTTTTTTATCTAAAGCCTAAAAGTTGAAATTTCAGACACAGCTAAATAAAAAATAGGATGAAAAACTAAACAAGATCAGAATAAAACATGGATCCTCTTCAGGGACATCCAGGATTTACACTGGGGTAAATTCATCAAAAGCACTACTTCTAGCTCTAATTTACTGACAGATAAGTGAAAAAGAGTACAGAGACCTTTATCTTTTCAGGTGAAATGTCTAAATGTCTAAATAAGCATCTTGGTGATCTCTCAGGAAAGTAGATGCTTCTGTTCTGTTTGCTTTTGGTTTACTACTAATGGGACATGTCTGAGCTGAAAAGGTTGTGAAGATTTGTGCATTGTAGTGACACTTTATCCTAGACTCACTTAGAGGGAAGAAACCTTTTATTGATCGCATATCTGTCTTGTTTAAAAGCCATCAGCCAGAACACCAGACTCACTCCCAGGTTTTAACAGCAGGAAATTAATTTGTTGGTGTTTGGTAGAAATTAGACACATTGAGAGAAAACCCAGAATATAAAATATCAATTACATAAAACCTCCAGATATATTTGATCTTTTTCTTCACACTCAGCACCTAAAAACCTAGAATCGATAGATTCAGTCTTGTGGTACCATTGTGGGAGCCAAAGACCGTGAGCTCAGTTCACATCCCAGGCAGAGGATTTTTACATAATACAGAAAAAATCACTTAAGGAATAGTTAAGATCCACAGCCCAGTGTCACGTTATATGTAGATGAACCAGCTCTGAACAAGTTCGTGTGTTCCAACCAGTTCAATGAAAAAGCAGTAGCCTGAGTGCTGAAAAAACAGCAGTGACAATATACTTCCACTAATAAAGGTGATCTCCCAGTGAAGTTCTGAAGCCAAAGTGAAGTTACACCCTCCAAATTTTGGAGCTAGGGACAAAGCATGGCAAGCTGTATAAAGTGAGGTCCTTACGGTTTTGTGGTTTGCCAGCTGTCACCTCTTTCACAGGATGGTTTTGCAGGTAAATGCTTGTAAGCTGTGTAATGATTGAGTAACATGATGTAAGACGATAATTTAAATGAACAGGACTGCTGGACCACAGGACCTCAGAAGGCCACACAAGTCTCTAACTATATCTACTGTCCATTGTCATCCATCTCTTTTTTATCACCTGGACTGCAAACTGCTTCCTCTTCAAAACAAAATGTTTGACGAATTAGCTAATTGACCATATGGTTATAGCTAATGAGAACTTTTTTCCCCTTACTATTACCTAGTGTCTTACTATGACACTATTGTGCCATAATCCAGCTAGGAAAAAATGAGGAAGGAGAGCTCCTTGGATGAGAAAGATATATATTAGCCCTGCATAACAAAACACTTAAAAGAACCTCTGAATTTACAAAACTGCAAACAAACAGGTGGGAAAAAAATGGTCAAAATTCAGCTAAGCAAGTGCATCACGCATCAGCTACACAATAGGAAGAGATAAAAATAACTCTGGTAATACCAGTGAAAGAGCTTCCATTTAGTGCTATGAACATTTTGGGTACAGACAGCTGAAAGAATTTTACAGCCCAGTGTTTGCCATCAGGGAAAGCATACAACCACGAGCAGTCATATTTTTATGTTTCTGGTTTAGAACAGTTGTATGCAAATCTGAAACCATATTTCCTGCCCATAGAGAGAACATATATTTGCCTTCTGTGTCTGTTTTGAAGAGGAAGAGATTCATTATTTGGAAACAAATCAGGTCAAGGCAGTTGACTGGAGGGTCAGAGCATGTTCCTGTCACCGCCTTGCTGTTACAGATCCACGGCCTCAAATGGATGATTTACATCAGGTGATTCTAGATCCATATCATCAAGTGATTCTAGATCTGTAGCACCTACACAAATTAAAACTGTTCAGGTTATCTGGTTTTGTCTTTGTTCTTGAATGGTATTAATAGATTTCCCATTGACTTAGTCTTATAGGATGACCAGAGAGTGGAGAATACAATAAAATATTCAGATATGTAATGTATGTGATCCTAGAGAGCCATAGTCAGGGAAATGAGGGTCTAGTAAGGAAGAAGAATGGTACCTTATGGAGGTGCCTGTATCTCTTCATCAGCCTCAGAAGAAGCCTAGATCCAGGTTTAGTCTAAATTGACTATTGTTTAAAAGTGAGATGAGATTCATCTCATGACATTTTGGTGTGATACTCCAGATTCAGGAAAGCTGTAGAAGTTTCATTAAAGTTCTCTTCTTGGTTCTGTAAAGAAAGGTGTACTTAAAAGTTCTCAGTAGGGGCTGCAGCCAGACTGTGCCATATTGTGATTTCTTTAGGTCTTCTAGCTAAATAGACAAGAAACAAGAATACAAACAGAGAAAGATAGCATGAGGAAAGAAAAATGTATCAGGAAAGTAAGAAGTATATTTAAAAAGGAGATGTGAAGAGAAAGAGGAGGGGGGAATAAAACAGAAAACCTGAACAATATAGCCTCAAAGCCAGATGTGACAAACACAGAAATCATTCTACCAATTAAAAAGTAGATTCTCCATGCAGTTTTCTTTTTTTTTGAAGACAAATGTTGCTGGTTTAATGCAAAGCCTCCTGATAAACCGAAATAGCAATAATTATTACAACTAATTGCAATAATAAATGTATAAGTAATAGTATTACCATTCTTATATGTTGAGGATTATTCTATTTGTGTATACAAAAGAAAAAAGTCAAAGGAAAAAAATAACATTAAGACAGTGAATCTATTGAAAATCCATAATGTGAGAGAACATAAATATTTTCTGATTCAGTTATACCTAAAGCACCAGTACACCTATTATATGTAATTAAACACCAGTTTTAGACCTAAAGAGCTATAAAACCCCTGTAGATTCTTGCATGAAATTCCTTTGAGACAAATGGAAGACAGTTAAAAGTATTTTTTTAAAACTTAAAACCTATTTTTTACTTTTAAATTAATTTCTTCTGTGAGGGAACACATTAATTTGAAATGTCTCTTGCATGTGCAAATCAATAGGAGAGTCCCAGAGTGCTATCTTGACCTTATGCAAGTTACTATGCACAACAATCCTAGTTTATATCAGCCAAGGATCATCCAATGGTTTGGTTTTAACAAAGATAATATTGAAATTTTATTTAAAACATAACCACTCTCTTTGGAATTCTTATGTCCAGACAAGCCAGCTTGGAGCATCATAATATGCATTCTCATTAATTTTTTACTACTTCCTACTTTCAGTGTGGTCAGGAGCAAATATTGAGAAAAGTGGAATTTCTCTTTGTAGACTGACAATTTGAATTACAATCAAAACTTCAGAGGAGAGAAAGAAAAACAGAGCTTGGAAAGAATCGACTATTTGACAACCCAGCAATCAAGTACAGATGCCTTTTATTTTTCTTCTGTAAAATGAGTGAGCTATACATGAAAACCAATAAGATAATAAATTTGAATGCTCTTTTGCCAGCCTCACATATGCTACTAACAGAAAGCAATACATATAAAAATACTAGAATCCCACTTACAACAGTACTTCACAGTGAAGTGTTTTGTAAAGCACTGCATATGTTACATATGTTACCATACATATATTATGTACATATTGGAGAAGTGGATAGTGGGAGAGAGTTTTGCCAATGACACCAAGCTGGGTGGTGCAGTCAACATGCTGGAGGGAAGGGATGCCATCCAGAAGGACCTGGACAGGCTTGAGTAAAAATCAGATGGAGTTCAACCAAGCCAAGTGCAGGGTCCTGCACCTGGGACATGGCACGGCAATCCTAAGCACAAATACAGGTTGGGCAGAGAATGGCTGGAGAGCAGCCTCGAGGAGAAGAACTTGGGAGTGACGGTGAGAAGATCAACATGAGCCAGCAGTGCACACTGGCAGCCCAGAAAGCCAACCACATCCTGGGCTGCATCAAAAGAAGCATGGCCAGCAGGTCGTGTGAGGTGTTTCTACCCCTCTACTCTGCGCTCATGAGACCCAGCCTGGAGTACTGTGTCCAGCTCTGGAGTGCTCAACACAGGAAATACATGGAACTGTACGGAACTGTTGGAACGGGTCCAGCGGAGGGCCACAAAGATGATCAGCGGGATGAAGCACCTCTCCTGTGAGGACAGGCTGAGGGAGCTGGGCTTGTTCTCTGGAGAAGAGAAGGCTCTGGAGAGACCTTAGAGCAGCCTTCGAGTATCTGAAGGGAGCCTGCAGAAGAGCTGGAGAGGGACTCTTTGTCAGGGAGTGTAGTGACAGGACAAGGGGTAATGGCTTTACATGAGAAGAGGGGAGATTGAGATTAGATAACAGAAAGAAAATCTTTCCTGTGAGGGTGGTGAAGCACTGGAAGAGGTAGCCCAGGGAAGCTGTGGATGCCCCATCCCTGGAAGTGTTTAAGGCCATGCAGGATGGGGCTTTGAGCAATCTGTTCTAGTGGGAGGTGTCCCTGCCCATGGCAGGGGGGTTGGAACTTGATCTTTAAGGTCCCTTCCAAATCTCACCATTCTTTGAATGTATGATTTTATTATTCTACTTATATATACTATCACCTAGCTCATTTACAAAGTTCTCTAGTAGTTGTTCTCATTGCACTTAAATAGAAAAGTAGCATCGTTGTACCCATTTTCCAGCTAGCAAAACTAAAGTTAGGATGAGAAAAGTGTTTCATTGAACTTGCTGAATTGTTCGCATTTTGTCCACAGGGTTCTGATGCATTGTTCCCCAAACAGGGACACATCCTAGGCTGAGGACTGTCCAGACATGTCCAAAGTGAGTTCCAGGGGCAGGGATTTGTTGCCGTATCCTTCTCTCAGGTAGGTAAGTCTGCACGTCTCACAAAAAGGGTTAGCAGTCACTCTTATGGAAGAAACATTTCTCCTATCTGACCAAGTGCAGACCATGGTTCAGTTTAATTTTAAAACACAGGAGTTAGAAGTAATGGAAACATCCTTCCCTAACACAGCAGCCAGTGGTTATACAACTTCCTCAGGAAATGGAAGAATTGGCTTTAATGTCAACCTCTGCCTGAAGCTTATCCAGGAGAGCACCAGAAATCCCGAACTGGGTCCTAGGTCTAGAGACTATCTGTGTGAGTCACTCAATAACAGTTAATATCAGTACAAAGACAAAGCTGAGACCAAAGCCTAGTGTATCTCCCATGAGTGCTTTATCCAAGTGAGTCTTGTATTATCTTGGTGAGTCAGGTATTCACCTGTGATCCTTCAGTGTGACTCTGGTACCTAGAGGGATATTAGAGGTGGGACCCTCCAGAGCTTAGCTGCCAGTGTCAAGAGGCAGCTGGACAGGCTTTCCAGGATTGAAATTTGGAGAATACGCAGCTGAATACTGCTTGGAATCCTTATTTCTGGTACCCAAGCTGCAGTTTGAATCTGACCTTTTATTTAACAGGTATGACATCGTTCATCTCTGCACTTTGTTCTAACTGTCAGGAGGAGTTAACTGCAATCCATATGCTAAAGTTCACTTCTACAGAATCAAAATCTAATTATAACTCTGAAATTTGCTTCATCCCATTATCAGAAAGCAGAGGTCTTCTACATCTAATGAAAGAGGAACATCTTTTCAGCAAATCCCTTTTCCCTTGTTGCTCACAACTGGAATGTAGCTGCTATATGTATTGATTTGAGGATTTCCTGAAGTTTCTCTAACACTGAGGTTCTTCTAGAGTATGGCCATTAAAATAAAACAGCATCTTTTGGAGTGACTGATTTGTTATCCATTAATTTTCATGCCAGATTTGTGTGGATAAAACCTTTTAGCTACTGCTACTGCAAATGTCTCAGATGACAGTAAAATACCAACAGACAGTTCTTCTCCATAGGGTTTGATGTAGCTTCACGGTAACACCTATTAATACCGTGCACTTCTCCAGCATCTTTTTTTCAGTAACTTAAAAGGGCCAGCTGGCTCTGACCAAGCCTGTGAGATCAGTGAGGGATTTACACAGGAGACCCTTCACGAGACATGAGCATATGCTGGGGAAAGCAGCAAACATGAAAGAACAGTGCAATGTCAGGCTTACAACTTCTGAAAAGAATAGGTTATCCTGTTGAATCCTGGGCAAGTCTACTGGGAGAAAGCGCTCTACGCAGCCTTTGTGCCTTCCAGGGACAGACAAGGGATTCATACTCCATGAGGTAAATTAGTGTAATGCCCTTGAGTTCCAGCTATTTCAGTGAAACTGTGCCAGCAGTCCAGCGGTGTTTCTCAGATGTAAATGAAGGCTGAATTTTTCTCACAATTGAATTGTACAGGAGCAACTGAGAGAAGAGTATGACCTGTAAATGTTTTATTGTTGTTATTGATTCATGAGTCAGGAAGATCATATTTTGGCTCTTAGCTTCACTGCTAGTCTACAGCGGCAGTGGTTAGAAAAATGATCATTTTGCTTGTCTGTTGACCAGATCTGACATAACGTCAATAAGACAAAGTAAGCAGGGCACCCTGCAGTGCTATTCTTTTCTCTGCAGACTCACTTTGCAGCCCAAACGTTTTAGAAATGCTTTGTTTTCTGGTTCATCCAGTCAGCCGTGGCATCTCAAACTGCACAGTGCCTTTTAAGTATTTTCCCAATAAATGCAGGAAATCAGAATCACAGACACAAAAATCTGATTAGATTTCATTTCATTGCATTGCGCTTCATCGTGTATCTTACAATTCACAAAGGAATTCGTATTATTGGTACCTGGAAAACAGCCCAAGCTCTGGGGAATGTCAGTCTGCAGGAGCTGGTTTCACAGCTAGCACGTGACCTGAAAAGAACTGGAAACAAGTCTAAACTCTTCCAGAAGATAGGGACAAACACTCAAAACTGGAAATGATATGTGACATACTTTTATCTAGGTGTAATGTCACAGATGAGCTGCTTTGCATCTGCAGACTTGCTCCACTGTGTAATTTCATTCATTATTTGTGACTTCTCAAAAGAGGCCTGATCTGAAAACCTTTGTGAAAGGTGTGACTGTATTCCAGAAAATATATGACCATGATAGCCCTAAGAGAGGACAGAGGCACAAACATATTGGCCTGAATTCTAATCACTTTTTTCTCTACAGTCATCAGAAGATGTACTGGGACCTATTCCCTAATGAACTTACGAGTAGAGCAAAACCAAGCTTGTTGGACCTGCACTGAGTCATGCAATCAAAATTCTGGAGCACTATCTGCAGGGAATCTTATTACCTGAAGAGAAGGAAAATTCTCTTTATGCTTGTGACAAAATTACACATGAAGTAATGATCTTCATTTCAGAATATGAAAAAAGCAATGCCTCAGCCTTTATTATTATTATATCAACAGCATTAACCACAAGAGAAAAATCAAAAGTACCACAACAGAAGAATCAAAAGTACTCATCTGCAAATGTAAATAAAGCAAAAATCCAACATTAACCTGGAATCACTTAACTTTTCTAAACCAAAAGAGGGAGGAAAAAAGTAGTGCAAATTATTTGAAAATCCAACCTCCAGACAGCTGAGTAAGTATTATTTTTTTTAGTATAGAAATTTAGGATTGTGACCAGTAATAATGTACAAAATAGTCAAAGCTTTTCATATCTCCATTTTATTCATATGGGATTTTCTGAGGATAATTGCCTGAGATTACTGTGACTAACTTGGCAAGTGTGCTAAAAGAGATTGCAATCTATAAAGCCAAAAAAAGGCATTAATGAATAATGTACTTCTGTAGTCCTTAATCCAAATGTGGTCACCCAACATCAGGAAAAACATGTGAAATTACAAAACTGACTATGGGGCAAAACAAACAGCAATTGACAGAGCACAAATAGAGGTGTTGCAACGGTTGGAATGCTTAGCTAGGTAAGAAGAAGGAATTAGGAGGCTTACTGTGAAAATTATGAACGATGTGATGCACAGGGAATACCATAGTTAAATTAAATTGGAAGTGAGTTTAGAACAAAAAAGAATATACATCTGTATGCAATCCATATTCAGCAATTTGGGTTTTATCGTTGAAGGAGGCATTTGATTTAAATACTGTGGCAGAAATTCTAAAGGGTTGGATAATTTTATGACCACTAATAACATTTGTCATTATGTGTGTTGCTATTATGGTAAGGATAATCAACTCTCATGCTATAGAGCATAAAGTTATCACCTGTGGGGATCAGGGATTTTTTTTTCATAGCTATTAGGCATCTATTGTGATATTTCTCATTTGCTTTTCCTAGTCAGTTTAGTGAAGTACCCTCCAACCCACATAGGTCAATTCTTGCTGCTTCAAAGAGATTTTATCAGGCTGGATGTGATATTCGGTTAGGTGACTTCTCCTGCTGGAATGTAAACCCTTTTTTCTGGAGGTAAGGGGGGTTGTTTCACTGTAAACCAAAGATTGAATAAAAAGGCATCACCAAATTAACTTAGCCAAGTAGGTAATACCTTGTCTGTATGCATTCATTTAACAGATTAAATGGGTCTCAGGGTTTGAATGGGGCCGGGGGACTACATGATAATATTGACTGAACTGTCTATACAGACAATATTGATCAGTTTCTGTTCCTTCAGGAAGTTCACTTTAATTGAGCAGGAGAAATTTGTCTTGAATCAATATCTTACTGGCAATCAGTTTGATGGGAGAAAGATAATTTGAACTGACAAAAGCTTAAGGCTTTTTTTTTTTTTTAATAATATCACAGAATGCCTGTAGCATTGCCTGGGGTTGTTGTGACCCAAATGCAGGACCCGGCACTTGGCCTCATTGAACCTCAAACAATTGGCTTTGGCCCATTCATCCAACTTGTCCACAACCTTCTGTAAAGCCTTCCTACCCTCAAGCAGATCAACACTCCCACCTAGTTTGGTGCCATCTGCATACTTACTGAGGGTACACCTAATCCTCTCTTCCAGATCATTGATAAAGATATTAAACAAGACTTGCCCCAAAGCTGAGCCCCAAGAGACACCACTGGTGACCGTCCGCCAACAAGATTTCACCCCATTAATTACAGTTCTCTGGGCATGACCATCCAGGCATTTTTTTACCTAGTGAAGCAGATACTGGTCTATGCCATGATTCAGCAGATTCTCCAGGAGAATGCTGTGGGGAACAGTAGCAAAAGCCTTACCAAAATCTAGGTAGACAAAGTCCACATCCTTCCCTTCATCCAGAAAGTGTATTGCATGGTCACAGAAAAAGATCGGTGTGACCTCCCTTTCATAAACACATGCTGGCTGGTCCTGGCCCCTTGGCTGCCCTGCACTTCCCATGAGAGTATATGGGTTACCTTTTATGATCTCTGTTAACCCCATATGGGTATTCTGGATAGCCTGTGGATTTCCAAACCCCACCAGAAACATGACACAAAGTGTTTCAGATAGAGAACAAGAACTAGTTTGCACCCTGGGCTTCAGCAAGGCTGAATGTCATGTACATCTTATAAACTGAAACGTTTATTAGCCCTAAGACAGCTCCTACATTGCCAAAGCCCATGGTGCCACAGTGGAAAAGTATGTCTACCCCTCTCAAATAAGCCCTGCAAGAGGCACTACTTGCTAGCTTTTAGATCTGGGCAGAAGAAGGACATAGAAGCTTTGAATAAAGATTTACTTATGGAAAATAATAAAAGCTAACACAAAGCCAAGGTTAACTGAAACATATAATTAAAGTTCACATTTGCTTTAATAAAATACAATATTGACTTTGCTCTTTAAAGTAGATTAGGTTGTTGACATTACAGCAGTACAATAAACAAACCACTAAGCTTTTTACTAGCAGAACAGAAAATTAAAGCTGGTTATGACAAGCCAAATAAAATGAGTTTATTCAGGACTGTATAAATCATCAATAAGAATTCCTAATCACTTGCCTCCAAAAATCTAGATTATTTGATCTGCAACAAAACTGGGGCTGTGTCAGCAAGTTGGATGCAAATCAAACAACATTCAGACATCTCAAAAATTCTGAAAGCATGTGTCTGGAATACAAATGAAGGCCAGAAATTCTGTGAGGCCTTCTTAGGGTAGTGGAAAAACAAATTAAAGCTACTTTTTACCCTGAGATGTGGTTATTGAAACAGGAGTCTCTCATCAGCATGGTGTATCAGTTAAAACTTCATCCCTGGTCTTCTAGTCTTATTTTCTACGTATATTTTTAAAAAGACTTTTATTTGTTTGATGTGTACATTTTATAAACATTAAAAGCTATACGTTAATTTTTTTTGTTTTGATGCTGTATCATATTGTATTACCTTTCAATACAAAATCACATGGTTCCCGAAAAGGTCTGCTATAATTTAAGACTTGTCAGGCACAATGGCACACTTTGATGCATGTATTTTATATAAAAATTCTTATTGTAGTGCTTGTGATCAATAAAGATGTTCACACAGACATGGAGTAAATTTGAAAACTATTAATATTTTATTATCTGCTTCCCTAAATCATAGTCTACTCCTGCCTCAAATTTTTTTT
>VZTM01042277.1:48386-61587 GCA_013400555.1 Jacana jacana
GTGTAGGGGAGAACTTGTAGAGTAGGGCTGATGGTTGGGCTTGATGATCCCAAGGGTCTCTTCCAACCTATCTGATTCTATGATTCTGTGATTCTAAATGGCCAGTTCACTTCCAGCATCTTCTTGTCTGCAAGCTGCAACAACAAATTTGAAGTGTGTCACTTTTTTACCTCAAGAAAAATCTGAAATATAAGGACCAATTCTATTGCTAATTTAAAACCAATTCTGGCCAAAGTTCGGTTTTAACTTGTGCATCTATATGGTACTTCCCTTTTTTTTTTTTCTCTCTTACAGTCTTCACTGCAGATAGATTCACTTAAGGATCTCACTTCCATCAATTTTGCTTCAATTGAGGGTAATTTCAGAGAAAATGTTCACCACAGGAAAAAATTGAGCCGGGGGGGGGCGGAGCGGGGAAAAGGGTATTTGCTGCTTCTAAATGTAACAAACTCCCCTCATTTTTACTTGCTTTTCTCTGGAAAGATGCTACAACAATAGTGCATTAGGATAATACTGGCTTGTGATTTGGTCACATCAACTCAGGTGTCTTTGCAATTATAACTACAAAACCAGGGATAGGCTGGAGAATATTTCCTTCCTTCGCATTTGAAACAGTGAGCTGCTGACTTGCAACACATAGATAATCTTTTGCCATGCTTTTGGACAGCCTAGGGTGATAATTCACCATTAACTCATCCCAGTAGAATAACCAGGGAGACTAAATAATCAGTGTAATCATGGCCAAAACTTTGTTCACTTTTCAAGTATACAAAATTGCACTCAGGAAGCACACTGATATGACTTGGCTTGCTAAAGCCCTAAATAAGAAACAACAAGTATTCATGACCCTTTTTGATGGCAGCCATCTGAGCAACACTGAAAAAATATCAGCATCACAGGATTGCATTAGGTATCCTGCAGAGATTTCTTGCAGAATTCTTCTGTGTTCTCAATGTATTCCTCTTGTTTGGTAACCAGTTCCAGTTCAAGAACTTTTTTAACTCTCCAGGCAATAAATTTATCCCTTTTGTGAAAATTTTCTCAATATGTTGTGAGGTTAGCACTATAATGAACACTGAAAGGTGCATTCAGACTCAATAACCGCCTCATGTAAGAAATTAAAATTATGACTACCTTTACAATGCTTCACTTATCTCATTGGCTTACCATAAAAACCTTAGGGGCAGAGTTGCATTTTCAGATATTATGGCTCAATTTTCCCCTTTGCTGACACCAAAAGGAGGAAGGAATCATTACTGATCTCAGATGGGACGGGACATACTAAGCACTTTTTAAAGCCCCAGCTCTTGCCCAGGACTCAGTTTCCAACCTTCCCTATTGTCAGCACCCAAGCAGCAGTCACTGTTTATCTGATGACTTCAAAGAGATTTTGGTATGTTGGCATCACAGCATGAATATCAGGTTATCCCACATTAGACAGAATAAATACATTACAACACAAAAAAAAAACGAAAAAGGATGGATGATGCAATTGTAAAGTCTCTGAATAGGATAGAATTGTAAAGGCAACTAGGGAATGATTATTTTTTATTTCCTTGAGTACAAGAAGAGGGCCATCCAAAGAAGTGGTGAGACAACAGTTTTAAACAAAACGTGATTGTTTTATTTCACAATGCACTGTTAAAATGTCAAACTCACTGCCATAGGATACCAAAACAAAATAGCTCAAAAAATACTAGAAAATTCCTCCTAAGATAGGTCCAAGCATGGGTTTGGTTTGGTTATTTTTTTTTTTCAAACACATGCTAAGCCATACACAACTACTAGCTCCAAATGTCCTTAATTTAATGATTACCAAGATTGTTTGAGTTTACTGAGGTAGAATCATCCTCTACCTACTATGGTTTTGCATCCTTTTTTTTTTCTTATCCACAATGAGATGATCTTAATAGATCTGTCCTTAGGAGAAAAAAAAAAAGTTAGAAACTAGATGAATGTTTGGCTTTTGTGTGCTTATGACACATGAAACTTTTGCTACCTCTGCTTACAAAAGCCTTCTTTAACATCCCATGGCTGTGCAGCTGCAGGTGGGGAAAAACAGCAGATTGCTTTAAAATGGCTTTGAATACACTTGTGAGGTAGAAATGCAAGTCCTCTCTCAGAAACAAGCATAATTCTAAGTGACATGTAGATCAATGCTTGCATTATTTAAAATGTGGATTTGCTCATTGCAAGCATCAGCCTTGAAATTTGCCTCATAAAATTCTTCTCTTCTAAATTTCCTGTGTACTCTTTCCTTTGAAGTTTTCCAGGCCACCAAAAATATCTGCAATTTTGTTTTTATTTTCTCCTAGACTGTTGGAAATTGGTGAAAATATGAGAACGTATTTCATGGTAAAAACCTGAGACTTAGCAGGGATGGCTTTTTAGACACCTTATTTCCCACTTTTCGGGAAGGCTGACCTTGCTGGAGAGGTTATTGCTCACCAGTGAGATGCATACGCTGATGAGTGGGTTACAGCATCTGTGGCAGGAGCCTTGTGCTGTCATTTGAGCTGAAGAAGAGCATGATCTAATTGAAAACTCTTCATTTAACCCCAGCCAAGACAGTGTCAAATAAGCCAAAAATCATTAGGACTCCCACACTCAGTGACAGAGTATGTTGTGTCTATGTGAAAAAAAAAACCTCAATTTCTGTTACTGTTTAAGTATTTGAGTTTCTGATATTTTTATAATTATTTTTTATAATTATACAGCCTGGGAGTTGATTTCTTCTCCCAGTATTTGTGATCCTAATTAAGCCTTGCATTTATTATTAACACTGCATCCTATTTTGTATGGGGGAACAACCTCTGGAGACACTGTTCTGTTGTGCTGTGACACCCGAGGCCTCACGCCTCTCTAATTATTGAGGGCTGCCTCTGCTCCATTAGGATACTGCCCTGTTTAATCCCCTCTTGCTTTTACAGTCTGGGAACGGTTTCTTTTCCTAGTATTTGAAGTTAAAATTACATCTGATGTTTATTAGCAACTGCATCATTTCATAAGAGAACTACAAGTCCTCTGAGGAAGATCAGAAAGCCTTGGGCTGAGCTGAAGCCACTGAGGAATTCCTGGCAGTACAGAGGGGGTCAGGTCAGCAGCAACAGTACCAGCTTTGTAGTGAAAAAAACAAACAAATAAAAACCCCAAACCTGCAAATTATATCCCAGAGGCATAACAAAAATCTGAAATTTGGAGGGGTGCTCTCAGTAGCTTTGATAAGGGTGCAAAGTCCATGGGACCTGATGAAATCCATCCAAGGGTTCTCAGGGAGCTGGTAGATGAAGTTGCTAAGCTGCTTTCCATCATATTTGAGAAACTGAGGCAATTTGGAGAGGTTCCCTCTGACTGGAAAAAGGCAAACATTACCCTGATAGTCAAAAAAGAAAAGAAGAAGACCCAGGCAACTATAGGCCGGTCAGCCTCACCTCTGTGCCTGGCAAGATCATGGAGCAGATCCTCCTGGAATCTCTGCTAAGGCATATGGAAAACAAGGAGGTGATTTGAGACAGCCAACATGGCGTCACCAAGGGCAAATCGTGACTGACAAACCTGGTGACCTTTTATGATATTGCCACAGACTTGGTGGACAAGGGCAGAGCAACAGATGTCATCTACCTGGAATTATGTAGAGCGCTTCACACTGTCCCACATGACATACTGGTCTCAAAACAGGAAAGTCATAGATTTGGACCACTCAGTGGATAAGAAACTGGCTCGATGGCCACACTCAAAGGGTTGTGGTCAACAGCTCAATGACCAAGTGGAAGCTGGTAACAAATGGTGTTCCTCAGGGGTCGATACTGGGACCAGTGCTATTTAACATCTTTGTTTGAGACATGGACAGTGGGATAGAGTGCACCCTAAGCAAGTTTGCCAATGACACCAAGCTGGGTGGTGCAGTCAACACACTGGAGGGAAGGTCCAGAGGGACCTGGACAGGCTTGAGAGGTTGGTTAGTGCAAATCGCATGGAATTCAACCAAGCCAAGAGCAGGTTCCTGCACCTGGGATGTAGCAATCACAAGCACAAATACAGGTTGGGCGGAGAATGGCTGGAGAACAGCCCCAAGGAGAAGGACTTGGAAGTGATGGTAGATGAAAAGCTCAATATGAGCCGGCAGTGCCCACTGGCAGCCTGGAAAGCCAACCACATCCTGGGCTGTATCAAAAGAAATGTGGCTAGCAGGTCCTATGAAAGAAACCAGGAAGTCTGAGTATGGGTGAGGAACACAGTTTAATGGTAAACTCATAGTGGTTGAACTTGGTAGACTCATAGAATCATAGAATGGTTAGAGTTGGAAGGGACCTTAAAAATCATCAAGTTCCAACCCCCCTGCAATGGGCAGGGACACCTCCTACTAGACCAGGTTACTCAATAGCCCCATTCAGCCTGGCCTTGAACACGTCCAGGGATCCACAGCTTCTCTGGGCAACATGTCCCAGTACCTCACCACCCTCAGAGTAAACAATTTCTCCCTAGTACCTAATCTTAAATCTCCCTTCTTTCAACTTAAAACCATTACCCCCTTTCTGATCACTACATTCCCTGAGTCCCTCCCCATCTCCCCATACCCACCTTGAGGTACTGGAAGGCCGCTATAAGGTCTCCCTGGAGCCTTCTCTTCTCCAGGCTGAACAACTCCAACTCTCAGCCTGTCTTCATAGAATCTTAAAGGTCTTTTTCAACCAAAATGATGCTATGATTCTATAAGCTGTCCATAAACCAAACGATCATAGCTTTGTGGTGTGTGCTTCAACAGAGAAGAAGACAGGGGCAAGAGAGTGAGTGGAAATTACTTTGAAACTAAGGAGAGAAAGCTTTTTATCGTGTCCTAATCTGTTCAGGAAAGAATGACCCACTCTCGCTGCTGTAACTATTGTCACAGGCTCATGCAAAGCCCTCGGGAGACACCATTACAAGATGTACAAATCAGGACAGCTGCTGTGACAGCCAGGCCGTCTATACATTACCTGCTTTTATGCATGTGTCCATTATAAGTTTTATTCAAGACTAAAGTAACAGGGTCAAACAAAGCAGTACAGTGAAATGGTGAGCATGAACTTGACTCGGCAGCCCAAGCTCTTTCACTGGTTTTGCCATGGGCTCACTTTATGGTCCTTTATGATATGAACAGTTTCATATACAAAATTTGCTTTATGCATTCCTCTCTAATGCCTTTGCCCTGATGTTTCATCATGTTCTAATCAACTTCATTCTACTGCTGACTCTGTATCTGCTCATGGCTCAAAGACATCATCTCAAATGCAATAATGAAATGTGACTGCAAATATAGCGTGTTTTCTGTGAGGAATCTTCTCCCTGCAGGTAACAATATTTAAGCTTTTTTTTTTTTGTCTCACAAGAATATCATCCTCAGCCCTGTGAACTCCTACTTGCTGTGCAGATCTGGATTCATATATCTGTAATGAAACTGGAACAAATAAGAAGATGGGAAAAAAATCCTTCAGCCACATAAACAAGAGGTCAGCAGTCCTAAAGGTTGCAGCCATTTGCAGTCTAGATGGATTCAGACAAACTTGTGGTGGCACTGAAGCTGAATCACTTTGGTTTTCAATAAAGATAATGATCTTGAATGCAGAGAACAAAGGCCAGTGAGGCTGTGGAAATAATAAATAGCCATGCCAGTGGTAGAAGCAACACTTGAAAACCACAATGCTATCAAATCTTGAAAGGCCAGAAAACCTGCATCTGGCCCACTGCTGGAAGTCTACCAACAGGGACTTTTAACTAGGTTTGTTGAGTCTGAGGAAGAATTTTATGACAGCAGCAAAGCAAGTGGAATTCATGCAGCACATGAAGAAATGCTGAACTGTCCATTGCAAGCTCTTCAGCTGGCTTTCACTTAAGGCCCTGTAAGGCACGTAAGTACTAGAAAAATAAAAAATAATAATAAATAAAAAAAAACACGAGCATCTAAATGAAGGAAAATTATAAATGAGGTAAATACCACAATTTAGCAAACAAGCTGTGCCAGACTAACTTGATAGCTCTCCTTGATAAGCTAACTGATCTTCCAGACAAAAGAAATGCAGTAGATCTAATCTACCTGGAGTTCAGTAAAGCATTTAATATAGTCCCCCATGGGACATTATTAGTTAGGCTAGATAAAATGGAAATTAGTTTCCCCATAGAAGGTGGGAAATACCTGGAATAAAGGAGACAACCTAATAGGTTGTTTCAAGAAGGAGTTAAGAGTCTGTAGAGAGACTACCTGTGGACTCCCACAGATAACAGGTTTGGAAGCAGTTGTGCAGATGAAATTTGCTGATGCAACAAGCCTGATCAGCATGGGGTCGAAATCATCTTTTACAGCAAAATGAGAGCTTGTTCTGCCCTCAGTCCACGCTGATGGGGTTTAAGCCACATCTGATCTAAAGCTATATACCAAATAACTCCAGGCCTGATATACTAAATGAGTGAATGAAAAGCTTTAACCAATGAGCAGAACCACAAGACATTGGCAAAGGATATGGCTCACATTCTGTTGCATTGGACTCTGGTTAGACCAAGTCCATGAAGGGTTATATAGTTGTACCACAAAAGAATAATCAAGATGCAGGACAGAAAGAGAAGGAAGACCTGTGGGTTAGAGTAAGAGAGGCAAGGCACAAGAAACCTGAGGTCTAAGAAAGTAACTTTTGTCTAGAAGTTGACCATTATCAGCAGGAAATAAGAAACAGAAACACCTAGGTGTGTTATCTAATTCCACGATGAAAGTGACCCATAAGTGTAATACAGCAAGGAAAACATCCTTCTAATTTCAAACTCAGCTATATTATTGTGGAATGCTCTAACAAGTCTGCATTGCAGACTGTGTGCAATTACATTCACAAGCACAAGAAAGATGAGTAGAGAATGACACTATGAGCACTACAAATCCTTTCTTCTGGGGGAATTTATTTTTGCTAGCTTCACTACATGTTAGGGCACGTCCTTGCTCTTCATTTGTTTACTGTGCCCACTGTTAAGACTAGATCCTGTATAATGGGTGGAGCTCTGTTTTGAATTCTTCCAGCAAATGCTGATAACATGAGCATTTTTCCTTTGTTTCAAGACAAAGTCACAAGAGTTAATTTAAGCTACAATAGTAAGAGAGAAGTGCTCATCAAATCAGACACTGATCTCAGCTGGGAGGAGGTAAATGAGTTCCATGTGGTAATTTAAAAATCTGTTCCTTATTGTTCCTCAGCTGTTAGCTGTTGCCTCCCAACTGAGCCTATGCTTGACTGTGTGTTAATTGGACCCAACAAGCACTGGTAAAAAGGGTCAAAGAGCCAAAGCCTTGGCTTGGATCTTGGTCCATGATACAGGGTAGTCATGCTTGTTCTGCTTAGCACCTGGAGAATGAAATGCTTATATGAAGCAGAGGACAATGTTAGCACAAGAATAAATTGTTTTAACCTGGACATAAATACTTTTTGGCTGGAAATCTTTCTACAATACTTCTTATGATCATAGCAGTGGGAATCTGGAAAATCCATTTATGGAAGGGGCTGTACACCAGAGGACAAGCTCGGTGATTGTAGGCACTCCTTCAAGTTCTTCATTCTTACCTTTAAGAGAATTACTAAGAAAAGTGTGTAATAATCTGTAGCTTAGATCATAATGCATGAGCCAGAAAAAAAAAAAAGCAAAACAGAGCTTGACTTTTGGTTCCCAGGTGGAGTTTGCAGAATTGGCATTTACAACAGCCATCTGATCTTATTAGATTTGGAAGCCATCAAGAGATGATAAACATGGAATCCCACAGCACCATTTTCACAGTTACATCTTAAGAGCTGAACAGCGTTCAAAGCCAAGCTGAATAAAATAGAATATTGCTGTCCTCATGTGTAGACTTCAGGAAAAGTGTGAGGATGGTACACATTCCCTCCAAATCAAGAATCATGCAGACCTATTGTTAGCTTGCTAGTAGATATAAGGGCTCGAAGGGTGAATAAGAAGAGGGAATTTAGAAAAGATAACAGGCTTAAGGCTTAGCTGTATAGCAGCCAGTGGCAAGATGACACCATGTATATGTACAGTTTCCAAAATGCACTCGGTGTATGGGAACTGCTCAACAAACTCATATGATCTGATACGCTTGTTTAGCCAACTTCTTTCTGCCTGCCAGGCGGGTTTGTCCATAGTCTCTGATTTCTGTACAACAATCTGGCTTTGTGCTTGTGTTTCCTCCTAAGAATATGGCTTCAAGAAATAATTATCTTCTCCTTAAAGTTTCAAAAGCACAAAATATTGATACTAAACAGCTTGCAACATTTTCTCACATCAGTGTAAACATAAGCATAGGCAAGGTGAATGGATAAGATTTACTGTGCCATTTTTATTTGTATTTAATAAATACTGCTCATAAAAGATAATGCTCACATTACTTGAATAATATAATTGATTGAATGAGATAGTGAAATAAGAAGGGTCATTAATGACGATCATAGTAAAGTTTTATGTTAGTACTCCTCTTGAATCTATTGAATGAGGGGATAGCTGCTATGTACACCCTTGGAAATCAGAGGTACTTGGTTTTGAATTGTGTTGGGACCAGATGTACACCATAGTTGATTTCTACTGTACTTCTTGACAGCTGAGGCAGGACTTTTTGAAGAAAAAGTGCCACTGATTTTTATTTTTTTTAAAGTGTTTTCCTTCATTTCAGTGAGCAATAGGTAAGGCTGCTAAAATAAATGGATGTCACCAGACATATAAACCGTGCCTTTGATAATGAGCCCTCTGCGTCTCACTGAACTGTCTTTTATCATCTCAGTTACTGACGTGGACACAGGTGAAGAGCTGCATTGTAAGCTACAGCAACCAGGAGAACAATTGGGTAGACACATTATTGTCAGCTTTGAGGTGAAACTTGGCATGTGTAATATACATAAATAAAGAAAATTAACGGGTTTATATATGTATGTGATTATATATATGTATAAGTAATTACATAAAGCATCATTTGGAGACTGCAGTCTGTTTTATCAAGTCAGAACCACACATATATTTTAAGACATGACTGAATCATTAGATCATCCATTTGGCCTTCAGGATATCAAAGAACACATCATTTCAATCTGTTATGCTTTACTGAATCCAAGAAGTTATTTTTGCATATCAGTCAAAAAGATATCTAGCCAATATAAACAGCATGTGCAAATCTTAGCAGTGGTTTTAAAATGTGGGTTGATGTATTCTTATTGATCTCCTCTTCTACATTCTGTAAGGCTTTTGACACGGTTCCCCACAACATCCTGCTCACCAAATTGGAGGTATACAGATTTGATGGGTGGACTGTTCAGTGGATAAGGAACCGGCTGGATGGTTGCAGCCAGAGGTTGGTACTCGATGGCTTGAGGTCCAGATGGAGAACAGTGACAAGTGGTGCCCCTCAAGGGTCTGTGCTGGGACAGGTGCTGTTTAACATTTTTATCAACAATATAGATAGAGGGATTGAGTCTACAATCAGCAAATTTGCAGATGATATCAAGTTGTGTGGTGTTGTTGATACACCAGAGGGACAGGATGCCATCCAGAGGGACCTGAACAGTCTGGAGAGGTGGGCCCAGGTGAACCTCATGAGGTTCAACAAGAGCAAGTGGAGGGTTCTGCACCTGGGACGGAACAATCCTCACTATCAATACAGACTAGGGGACAAGGGATTAGAGAACATCCCTGAGGAAAGGGACTTGGGGGTGCTGATGGATGAGAAGCTGGACATGAGCAGGCAGTGTGCACTTGCAGCCCAGAAGGCCAGTCACATCCTGGGCTGCATCAAAAGGTGTGTTGCCAGCAGATCCAGAGAGGTGATTCTGCCACTTTGCTCTGCTCTGGTGAGACCTCACCTGTAGTACTGTGTGCAGGTCTGGAGCCCTCAATAGATGAAGGAGATGGACCTGATGGAGTGGGTCCAGAGGAGGGCCATTAAAATGATCAGGGCATTGGAGCACCTTTGCTATGAAGACAAGCAGAGGTACCTGGGGTTGTTGAGCCTGGAGAAGAGGAAGCTCCAGGGAGACCTCATGAAGGCTGCGGAGGTTCTGTTTACAAAGGCCTGCGGTGACAGGACGAGGGGCAATGGCTTCAAGCTGGAGAAAAGCAGATTTATATTGGATATTAGGAATAAGTTCTTTACCATGATGGTAGTGGAACACTGGAATAGTTCGCCCAGGGAGGCGGTTTAGGCCCCTTCCTTGGAGATATTCAAGGTGAGGCTTGACAGGGCCCTGGGTGGACAGGTCTAGTTGGGGACGTCCCTGCTGATGGCAGGTAGGTCAGACTAGCTGGCTCTAGATGTCCCTTCTGGCCTGGAACATTCTATGATTCTATGGTTCTCTGTCACAAGATCCTCCTACTGAATCAGTTGGTCCCCTAGGAGCTGAAAAATGCCAGGGATAGCTTCCTCTAAACCAAACAAGTGAAACAATACTGGATGCCATGTCATGGGAAAGTCATCCTGGGGGTGTAGGGACAAGCAGAAATAATCCTGAAAGGAATTTGTGCAGGAAGTTCTTGGAAACAGCCACTCATCATGGAGTCTAGGAGAGAAGAAAAGAGGTGTGCTGGGGGCTTCCTTGAACTGAAGAATCTGGAAGACAAAAAAGATGAGGAACTTCAGTTGTGGTGACAGTTAATGTATACTGGATCTAGGCAAACAGCTAATAGTGTGGAGGAACTCTTACAATATCTGGAAAGCCTTTGAGATGAGGTGAAAATTTATGTGGACCCTGTAGCCCATTATAGCCAAAAGGACTGTATGAAGGTGATGAGTAGCCAGAAGATTTTGAGTAACATCTTATCCTGTGAAAGTTAATCATACTCCAAAGAGGAGCAGCATAGAGAAACAATGCTTATATTCAATGCTTAATGTGAGAGGGAAGGTCGAGTGAGACAGCACTCAGCCCCTTAGCAACACAAGGTAATTCTTCCTTGTGTTCCCTATTTATATACCATAAATGTCAGT
This sequence comes from Jacana jacana, assembly GCA_013400555.1. Classification (NCBI taxonomy): domain Eukaryota; kingdom Metazoa; phylum Chordata; class Aves; order Charadriiformes; family Jacanidae; genus Jacana; species Jacana jacana. The sequence continues at coordinate 59,365 of VZTM01042277.1, forward strand.
CACACTTCATGGTACCCATAGTTAGCTGTAATCCAGCTGCATGAACCCAACATAAATTAGTCAGTTTGTATAGTTTGCTGTTAAATATACTTCAGAATTGGGTACATCTGATTGCCGGAGGAGGTCGGGGGAACAGATCTGTAATCTCATCCCATAAATCTCCCCTTCCTATCCTGGAGCACTCTTAAACACATTTCTTAACACAAGATCTGCATCAGTATAAGATTTTTCCCTTGTCTGTCTGTTGAATCTTCTAAATCCTTTTTGCTTGTATGGGGTAAAAGGAATTCCTCTTGAGGCAATGGCAGATCTCTGCTTGTAACAGTGACAGAATATTAGAAATTCAATCCGTTGTCTGACATGGGAAAGGAACTTTTACTCTAGATTTCCTTAAAAATGAATATATTAGAAAATGTGGTTATCAGCAGGACGTTTATGACCAGAAATATTTTCTTATAACTTAGTGCTCCTTATATCTTTAGATTAGACACTTGTAAAATAGGCCATTATGCGTAATAAAAAGCATTTAATGAAACTTTCATTTGGAGGACATTGAATTCAACAGACTTAACTTTGACACTGACAAATGTCTCACAAGAGATGATTTGCAGGGAAACCACTGGGGTCTCATTTTAGTTCCTCTAACAAACCAGAACAGTGATTTTATCATTTCAAAGTCATTTATATTAGCCTGGAGCTACATGACACAATGGCAATGCTTAGGATTGCAGCAGTACATCATCTGCATAAGTGGCATAACTTTCACTGCTGTGATAATCATTCCCAGAGCCTATATCATACATAGAAACCTGTTTCAATAGGAAAAAAAAACCTAATTGATCCATTACTTCGCATATTATCACATATTATCATGGAGCACATGGTTATCAGGATGTCAAAATTGAGTGAAAGGTATGGTATACTTATTGGGTCATCATTTTGCCTATCTTTTAGTAGACACAATGTTTCTATTGCAATTTTTCAGTTATATACAACAGCCAAGTAAGAAACAACCACAATTCACTAATAATTTTACACTAGGTAATTCTCACTGCAAGAAAGAACAATTGCTAGAATCTAATGAATATTCTAAAAAGAAAATATTACATGACTTGGGCAGACTCTGGATTCAAATTTTTATTTGAAAACCGTTCTATGACAATAAACCAGACCCACTTAGGTAGAGACACAAATGAACAAAGAAAAAGGGCAAAAAGGAAAATCAGTGCAAATGTATAGCCTCCAAAATGTAGAAGGATCAATAAATACACTCTGATGTTAATACCACCATATTAGATTTATTAACCACCTAGACATCTGAGAAAGAATTTATGTAAATATTTAACCCCTCTATTATAAGGATTTATATTTGAAGTTCATCTTTGCAAAAGTCTATTAGAGTATGCAGCCCCTTTACTTAAAAATGCTCCCTAAAGCAGTAGGCAGTAGCACTTCTTTTAATTCTTGTATAGCTCCTAACTGCCACAGAAACTGTAATGAGATTTTAAGCCCATGATAACTGTTTTCAAAAACATCCAAAATTTCTTGTTAAGAACAATTTAGGTAAGATTTTTCAAAGTTATTTGAGGACCTCAGTGCCGCTGATTTCACAAGAGCCAAGAGCTTCCTGTTGTAGTGCAGCATCTGTCCTTTCTAGAGTGGGAAAAAAAGGGATCTTCCCAGTAAATCAGGAATCTTCTGTTTTACTGGAGACTACAGCAGTGGGAAACAGAGGTGGGACAGGCTGTAACTCATTTCCCCTGATGGAGTCACTCTTGCAGCCTTACCTCAGGCCCTTCTGCATGCAGCACATATTCTCAATGCCATTACATATAGAAACTAAATTAGTGGGGTTTTAGGCAGCATTCACAGTATCTGGGCAAATATAAAATACCAGTTTTNCACCAACCAAACAACCAATCAAACAAAAAGCTTAAACAATTGTAGGTTTGCCTGTGACCCAAAGAGGATCTCTGTGGACCAGAGGAGATCCTAGTCCTTGTGGTGTCTTCCCTTAAGCTAAATCCTTAGTTGGAAAGGCAGGCACCTTCACATCACAGGGTTTAAGCCTAGCCTTGAATGCTGTTGCCTGAGAGAAATAAGAATACTGAGACAGCTAAATAAGAACAGCCCACATTTCAAGCTTACGGTGAAAACAAGCCTAGTCATACTACACTCATAATGCCAAACACCAGAGATGTGGCCTGGGCTTTTTTGAGGAGC
>VZTM01042278.1:8439-21031 GCA_013400555.1 Jacana jacana
AAAAAAAGCATTGTGTTTTGTAAATTGAGAAGGATTTGGTGAGGAAGAAGAGACAAAGAGGTATTCTTTTCTAATGTAAACTTTGTGGTATATTAAGAGAGAGAAAGAAAAGATGTGATTTCATAGAATAGAGAGGGATGACAAGTTCGAATGAGAAGTGCAGACAGGAGTTTCTGAATCCTCTAGAATGTACTCATCTGAACCTACAAACTTCTAAGATGTAAACGGCAGAACAAGTCAAGAAAAATAAAGGTGAAGATTCACATCTTCCCATGCAATTTGAAGAGTAATTGGTTTCAGGATTCAGAACTTCTGAAGCTTAACAGTGGTTTCTGTCAGGACCTAGGCAATTTACCCAGACACCTCATCTTTCAGAAAATAGTACTACATGACAATCTGTACTTGAAACCAACATCCGAAATATCAAAATAAGTAAAATAAAAGTTTATGCTTTGTAAAGCTTAAAAACATTACAAGACTGACACGTTGAGACCCAAATATGTTAGTTTGACAAATGTCAATGGAAATTCCTGGACATCCTTGACAGAATGTTTTCAGACCTTTGCTGGGGGTACTGCTGCATCAGGATGATGAACATATTCTTGCTTGATTGTTACACTAATACTATAAACAATGTTATATGCACAGTGGAAAAGTTTTTTAATGTCTGCCAAATGAAATGGAAAAGGATCCAGTTGTGTTCTAAGATAATACGTCATTGATTCATCTTTTGGGAATAAGAAATATGTTTAGGTCTCAGACAAAATAATTTTTCATTTGCAGAGATTAGAATAAAATTTTCTGTAAGTTCAAGACAGCAGTGGAGAAGATCTACAAAACACTGATAGTTACAATATTCGTGACTGACAAGATTATTCAAAAGAATACAAATAACTACAAGCATGATCAGCATCAAATTGCACTCAATTTGATTATATAAGTATCATAGTCATAATGTGTATGAAAAGTTTACAAGACAATTTTTCTTTAATAAATTCTTCAAAGAACAAGTGAGTTGGAGGAGGGGATGATGAGGTTATCATCCACTGTTTCTAAGAAGGATCCAAATGGATGGTTGATTGGTTTATTGCATGTTGGGGCCGAATGCTACTACCTATTTAATGCATAAGCATACAGAGGTGCATGCTGGTTTTCCCAAAGCAATCATATAGCACAACTGTCTCTACCATTTAGATGTTTTAATCATATTTTTCCTGTTGGTTAAACCTCAATAATTCAAGCCCATAAGTGAATTAATCTTTTCTGTGCCTTTTTATACAGTTGGTGTCATGAATAATTAAATTATGGCCTCCTCCAGGACAAAGCTCAGAAACGCCAATCAACAACTTTTAACAAGGTTTTCTACATTATTGTGAGAATTTTATTCACACTTTCGAGTGTTGTTGATTTCAGTGAAAGTGATACTGTTTTCCTTTAAAGATGACAGAACTTGGGTGCCAAATTTGCTTGGTTTTATTAATTAAGAAAGCCTGTTGGTCAGTAATGTTTTAAATAGTGCTCTGAAAAATATATATTATTATGAGAGTCAAAAAATCAACCACAACAGATGTATTCTTTGCTGACTTTCAAGTCAGAATTCATTAGTGGATTTTACTCCTGCTGTTAATCAACAAGGCCGAGATTTTGTTCATTGTTTCTAGCTAATGCCTTGCCTTCTTGACAATGGAGCTTTGAGGGAAAATCAGCTATACCACCCTCAATAATTGTTCTCTGAGGAAAGAGAGAAACACTGAGAGGCCAATTTCTCTCACCAAATATATTAGCCTACTCAAAATTTGCAGAGAGAACTCCCCCACTTGCATAGATTATAATGTGTTCTGAGTCCTTGAAGGGAAATGGTTTATCACAATTTTACAGAGACAATACATCTTGTATGCAGCAGTGGTTCCTGACATGATGTGCTACTGTATTGGCCTTTTAAGCTTGAGTATTACATAGCTACCTGTTGTGCACTGTTGTCCTGGTTTGAGGTAAAACAAACCAATTTTCTGTTCAGTAGTTTTACTTTTTTAGCTGGGCCTCTTCTAACTAACTAAAGTCTGAAATTAACAGCACATTGTTCAGAGAGTGTTTCATCTCATAGTGATAAGACCTAATTATACCAAGGGATGATCTGCAGAGAGGCCCTTGCTTATACTTATTGCTAGAACAACCAAGGTCAGGTAATTTTATCAGTTGACCCAAAACTGACCAGCTGGGGTATTCCATCCCATCCGCATCATGCTCAGTATAAAAGCTGAGGGATCAAAGGGCCATGGGCTTCTTCCTTCAATGGCCGATGTCTGAGGAGGACCATGTCTGTTCATCTGCCTTTGATCCTGATCTGGAATCCAGCTCCTGTCGGTCACCGAGTCCAGCCTGGGACGTTTACTGATGCTGCTGGTGATGTGATCGTCGTCCTGGGAGCCTGATACAGTTTTGTATAGACTCTATACTTTTTTTATACTTTCTTTTATACTTTTTAATTTTTCTTTTTATTGTTTATTATATTATTATTATTTATATTTCATTAAAGTAGTTTAGTTTTTTTTTCCTAAACTCCTGAATCTCTTAATCCTTTCCTCCCCTCTCTTTTCCTTAGTGGGGGGGAGGAGGGGTCATCATCTGTCCGATTGGTCAAAACCACGACAACTGTTAAAGACACTTCAGATGCTATACTAAATGAAACTTACTGTATGAAAAGATCTTGATTTTTATTTTCTTTTTCATTTGTGGAAACTGCTGATATTTCTTTGCATAGAGGAAGAGACTGCTAGCACAGGAAGACTTTCAGCATTCTTTTAATGAAAGATGTTACATGTGCCATACTATGCATCTCTGAGCAAGATTCCAGTGCCCTTAGCACCTAAAAATGACTAATGAGACAGGATTACTCAGAAGACTGGTTTTCATCGTCATTCTCTTCCTCAATTTGGGGATTTATTTCATTTCAAAGGCAAGTTTGTTTACCTCTAAAGCAAGTGAGAAAAGTACTTGTTAAGAAGACCAAATAACAAAACTGCTTCAAGGTTCACACATGGGAGATAGTGGTCTTGTTCATTCCCTTATGGAAGTCCTGAGGATCAGTTTTATACCGGCCCATAAGAGTAAGGAAATCAGGGGCCTTTTGCTCACCTTTGCTTAGGCAGATGCAATGCAATCCCTATATCACCCAGTTCTCCTCCCTTCATTCTTTCCCATGCTGTATTGTCCAAGACTCCTATATGCAGGGAGCAGGATGCTAAGGTTCTCGTGTGTAGCTGCAAATGATCTAAATTCTAGTTGTCATCGCTAACACTTGGTCACTTTTTTCCTAGCATGTATCAGTATATCTTGTAGAAACAGCATCATGTATCATTTAGCTCTAGGTTCAGCTTTGATAGAGAGGTGATGCATGCAGTTCTTTTGACATGTTTGAGGAATTGACTACATTTGACCCTTGTGTTTACCTCTTATTAAACAGACAGTAAACTAGTGTCCCACTGTATACGTGCTTGACAATGCTATAAAATCTTAAATAGTCAAATATTATCATCAAATATTGCAAGACTTTGAAATATTTTGAAAGTCAAAGAGTGTTTTTTGGACATTTTAATAGATAATTATGCTCTTTTAATGGGCCTTACAGTTTTGAAAACCTTAACATTCAAGCTGTCTCTTGGAAATATAAATGCTGTTTTACCCTGTTAGGGGATGTAAGATTTACAGGATCCCAGGAGGTAAGGTGTTAAGGAAAGCATCAGATATTGTAAGACCTATAAGAAAATCACCAGGGAAACAGTCATGTGTGGGATGGGTCAGTAGTTCACCTGAAAAAGCATGTCACACTTCTGCCTTGGTTCTTCTGTCATGCTGTTAACCTGTTACATGGTCGTAACCTCAGGGTGAAGGTTTGGGATTAGTTCTCAGGCTTGCTTTGCACAAATGTGGTCTTCATTTGCAGTCTTACATTTTTCTGTTATTCATGAGAAAAAATAAGCATCATGCCATTCTGTCAGGTTATCCTACATTACACAACCTTGAAGTTCTTGACAAACATTTTGTATTTAGATTGTTTGGGAGAAAAGGGATTGCTGTTCTTCCTTGAACAAACCCTCGCTGTAGGTTACACTAGAAAACAGAGGGACTTAACGTGAAAAAACTAACGTGAAAAACTAAATCCCTATGTAATCTGAGTTGGTAGACTGCTTCTGATGTGGGTACCGGAGCAGTAGCCACTGTGTTTAAATAGAGTATGGATACCTCGCTAGTTATTGTTGACATATTGCCACAAATGTGAATAAAACCATGCAGACCCTGAATTATTCACTCCCACATTGTTTTGCTTATAACATACCAAACTGACAGGCTTCTAGGCAGCTTGGATACAGATAAGGCAAAAATGTGGAAACCAACAACTGCTCCATCTGTCAAAATTCTGTCAATGATCCTGTTTATAGGAAAAATTCTTCACATTAAGAAGTCCAAGTCTTACCTCATTCTGATACACAGGAAAATATTGTAAAATGTGCAGAGCTGGTATGATCAAAACATATATTTGCAGCAACTGTATTTTAAATATGATGGCCAAGAATTTGAGAAAATCTTGGTACTACTGAGGAATGACGGTAACTATTTTCCCTATTGGTTACCCTATGGATGTATCTAGACTAAAGTAAAAGAACATAAATAACAGTAGCTAATCACAGGTTCTCAGCAGAGATAGACATTTTCAAAGCATATTGGGTCCTCATACAAGTTCATTAAAGCAAAGACAATGCAATGGACTTTCACACATCAGGGAACACTGAATAGAGTGTCTTTCCCTCAATTGACTGGAAAACTAGTAGAAAATGACTGCTCTCATTGTATAAATTAAGACCAAAAGGCTGCTTGTGCTTGTGGATGGAAAAAGGGGAGAATAATGATCCATCAGCATTGTATGAATTTCTCATTTAATACTGTAAATAAATGTTGATTTAATACTCAAATAAGACCAAGTTAATAAGCATTAAGCACGGAGAGTCTTTTTTCCAACCCTATGATGTTTGAGATGTAAGGCATTACAAATGAATTAATGGCCATGCTGCAGGGTCATTTTTATTGTCATGTCAAAAAGCTCTGCTGCTATGCATTCCCCAAGGGAAGCAACATTGCAGTGAGCAGAAAGAAGGTGGAGCAAATGGCCGATCATCATTAGTGATCTTACAGGGACATTAAAAAATACCCTAGATAAACTTCCTTAGAACAATGAGGCTATCAGTGTCTCCTGGGAAAGGCTTCAGCACTTCCAGATCAGACCATGGACCAGTGTGGTAATTTTGAGCTGTGTGAATTTTGCATGCATACAAGATCCACTCGTTTCAGTCAGTTCAGTGCCTGAGGTTTACCTGTTAAGCAAGGTAAACAGCAATGGCTGCAGAGTGGTCTTGAGTTATCAACTTACAGGGTGCACTTTCAGGGCGAGTGCAAACTGCATTTATTTCCCACAAGAAAATAATATCAAACAGTAAAGAGAAATTAAGAGCATCCAAGAAAAAAGCTGCTAGACATAAAGACAATCCAAGACTAAACAAATGTCACAGGCCAAAACTGTTTCTATAAATGTAAAATAAAAATAACAAGTCTAGTCGATAGCAGCCTAGATAAAAAACCATGCTGTTAGGCTTCCAAAAAAAAAAAAAAAAATCCCTCAATGATTTTCAGTTCTGCACTTCAAATTCTCCTAATTTCTTTTGGCAACGTGCAGAGAAATGGATCAGTGAATCCACTTGCAGAAGATACAGCTGGTGATTCAGAAAAAAAGGTGAACTTCCAGATACTGGAACTTAGGGCTTTGTATTAATAGAGTAACAGTAAATGCATCTTCTATTCAGTTTTGGTGTCAAGGTTTTGGTGAAAGGGGGCTGCAGGGGCAGCTTCTGTGAGGTTGTGCAGGGGTTGCCCTGAGCCAGACACAGCCAGCTGTCTCCACAAGCACGCTGTAGGACATGGCCCAGCTCCTCAGAAAAGGTAGTGGCGACACCTCAGGGAAAACACATTTAAGGAAGGACAAAATAATGCATAGGCAGAGAGGAGTGAGGAGAAACAACCCTGTGGCCACCAAGATCAGAAGGAGGAGGGGAAGAGGAGCTCCAGGAACTGGAGCAGAGATCCACCTCCAGCCTGTGAAGGGACTATGGTGGAGCAGCTTCTTGCTGCTCATGGAGAAGGCCAGGCAGGAGCAGATATCCACACTGCAGCACATGGAGGACCTCATGCTGGAGCAGATGGATATTTCCTGAAGGAACTGGCTGTGGCCTGTAGAGAGCCCAGACTGGAGCGGGACTGCAACCAATGAGGAGGATCCACACTTGAGCAGAAAAAAAGTGGCAGGAAGAAGGAGTAGCAGAGAGGAGCTGTTATGGAATGACCCCATGAACCCCTTCTCCCCATCCTCCTGCACTGCTTGGTAGGGAAAGGGTAGAAGAGTTTGGAAGGAAGGAATGAATCTGAGCATAGGAAAAATAGTGGGAAGGAAAGAGGGTATTTTAATGTTTGTCTTTGTTCCTCAGCTTCCAGCCCGATTTTACTTAGCAATAAATTAGATCTGTTTTCTTGGAGTCGGGTCTGTTTCACCTGTTGACAGTAAAATGATCTCCCTGTATGTGTCTCGACCCACAAGCTTTTCCATCTAATTTTTCTTCTCCTGTCTTGTTAAGGAAGGGCAGTGAGAGAGCGGCTGGGTAGGAATTTGACAGCTGGCCAAGATCAACCCACCAGACATTCACCGAAGGTGCAAGTCTCCCATCTGTCTTTCCTCATCTCACAAAGTTGTTGCATTGTCAGCAAGAGTTAGAAACAAAACAGGGGAAAGAAGGAAAAAGAGCATAGCCTAGGGCAAGAGGCTGGTGTGCAGTGCCAGTGGTGAGGAGAGACTTCTCTCAGTATGGAGGAAGTCCTTTCTTCCTAAGCACGCATTTGTTAAGAGTCCTGGCAGTGCAAGAGAATGGCAAACAGAAAGTTGGGTGAACTCAACTAGCACTGAGATACTCCATTCCGAAGGTTAGAAGATTGAAGGAGAGAAGATAAAATAAAGGAACAGCAAAACAGCTGATAAGAGAAGAACAAGTAGTGTTGGGAGCTGGCAGCAAAGTCCGCAACGCTAGAACTGAACTAAGCACAAGAGTGCAAGGGCACGATAATGAAAATCACAAACAGAGATATTGGAGTGAGTAATGCTGAAAAGAATGAAAATGGTGGTTAGTGAGAGAAAGTCTTGACAAGACTAATCAGAAAGAAAAAACAAATAGTGACCATTCAGATACAGAGTTTGGGTTGGGACAGGGGCAGGGAGACGGGGAACCAGGAGGGGAGGATGAACTTCTGAGTAATATTTGCTTCTACACATGCACTATTAAAGTTGGAGAGTGGTGCTGAAAGAGATTTAAATAGAGTTGATTTCCTGAGCTTGTAATGAGTCCATGCACTTTGGGTTTGGCTGAATTTTTTTCCATTTTTGTTTCTTTTTTTTTTTTTTTCCACAGGAAGAAGTAATAACATTTTCAAACTGGTCCAAATCAGTTTTAAGATTCTAGTTTGAGAATGGCAGGATCAAATTCTCACAAGCCTTCTCAAGAGATTATGTCCCAGCAAAATTAAGATATTTCTGCTGTCTTGATCTGGATCCAGAAATTCTTTCCACTTCTGAGTCTGCTTTCCAACCAGTGCTGCTAAGGTGTATTTGAATCAGAAGATTAGACTCCAAAGAGTTGTTTTTCTCTCTCCTTTGTCCTCTCCTCCCATGTCCTAACTCTCACCACTGGCCAAAGTTTCACTCCCTCATGCCTCTACCTTGCTGCCAAAAAAAAGGAAAACAAAAACCTCACGGCTCACCCTCCTTTTTCTTAATAAGATCAGATTTTGAGGCTTTGGTTTTGACTCATGTATATATGAGGTAAAAAAACACTCTGTGTCTTTTTTTCCCCCCAGTCTTAAAACCTGATGTTGCTTTGGGTTTGTGGTAAAAAGGAGATTAATGTCCTTATGTATTCCCAATAACAAACTTTTTTTTCCTTTTGCATTCAGTTTTTGTATTGATTCTGCATAATCACACAGCCTACTGGACTAGATTGATAGCTGGTCTTAAGCCAACATATTTTTTCCTATGTTCTTGAGTGTTCCTGCTGACTTCTGTTTTCTGATGTGTTTTTGGATTAACATGGTAAATGCTGTCGAGCAGAAATATAATTGTCTGTTTGTTTTTTTCATCAGCTGTCAAAAACAGGGTGGCCCTCAGCTTTAAAGGCAGGAAGGACAAATATACACACACATATACAGAGATAAACATTCATCTGTCACAAATGTTGTCACATTGAGATAATCATGCAGTCCTTTGGAGAAGGTGTAGTTGAAGGCAAAGAGGGAGGTTTGCAAATCAAAGCTTGACTGCAGAGTGGCTGGAGCAGTGACTCATTGAGTAGTCATTGTAAACAAATTAATTTGTTTGGGCCTCAGTTTACTGCACTGTAAAATTAAAGTATCACTAAAGTTGTAGAAGTTGAAACAATATTCTGAGCATATACTGAGGTGCTTTCCAGTTTGAGTGGCTATTGGTGAGCATAATTTTGACTGTCTCTCCTGAGAAATAAGCAAATTAGTATTTGGAAAGCTGCCACTCCCAGCAGCCATGTACTCAGATATTCCTCCTTCTCCATTTGTCTCTGTGTCTGTGCAACAGACATTGGTTGTTTCCTTTACACTGGGAAATTTGAAGCACAAAACAAGCACAAAGAAAAAAAAATGTTGGTAATAATTGCTAAGAAAAGTAAAACTATCAAAATCTTTTTCAGGAAACATTTTTTTCTGTCCAAAAAATAATAATTGTGTGCCTTCTTTTTACAGGAGGAAGTAAAAAGCATGGTGTTTGGAGGTGGATGGGTTTAGGTTGTACATGGACATAATGATTAAATGTTAGCTTTGTGTCCCTTTTTTGGCCTGCTATGTGCCATGGTGATACATAAACAAGAAGTGACCAATTATTCATGTGAGAAGAGGTTCATGAATCACAGGAAAACAGTAAATTTTGTGGAAAAGCACATGTCACTCTTTTCAGGTTATAATTATGACAACATGGAATCACTGAAATAACTGTGCACATTATTTTTAATAAAATTTGGGGGCGGGGGAGAAGCGGTACCTACAGTATTGGAATGACAATGAACCTTTTCTTCTGTTTTTAAGGAGGGAAAAAAAACCAACCAAACCTACTTTTGCTGCCTGCTCTGGTGTGGCTCATTGAAGTGTGTGCCAAGTGCATAAATGAAACCCTGGCAGAACTGGCAAGGTTGCAGAAGGTCAAGCCCTGAAGTGCATGTGTCTTGTTAGTAGCTCTAGCGGGCCACCAAGGGAATGGTGGGTGCAATGCCACCAGTTAGCTGAAGCTGCAATAACTATTCAAGTAATAAAGCATCCCTGTCCACAGGAGTGCATTTTTACTTCTTTGGTGGTACCTTGTAAAGAACAAGTTTTTCCAAGTACAGAGGAGGAATCTACTCCTGATAGACAACTTGCATTACTTGGCTTGTTCCCTGCTTGAGGCACCTATATTCTAACCTCCTGCACTGAAAGTCCACTGGCATAAACACCCTACCATGCTTTTGGTCTGATCTTGTCATGGGCTCTGCCTGAAGACAGATTTGTGCTGCAGTAGAGTCCCCATTGACTTCACTCATTGTCTAAGATGGCATGTATATCCGCTAGCCTGAGAAGGCAGTGGGGCTGGGAAGCTAATGCTGGCAAATAGCTTTTAGGTAGCAACTGTTTTTTCCTTTTGCTTTTAATGCAATCAAAATCCACCCTTCATAAGGCTTCTTAATCTGCTACAGAAACCCACTGTCTGTTTCATTCCATGTATACATCTAGCTAGTAATAACGGGTAACCTCACCAAGCTGCACAGCATCTCCTGCTGTGCCAGAGCTGTTTCATTCTCAGACACTTTGCTGGTTTAGTATTGTATTAACCACTGAGATTGCTTGTGCCTGCCTGAAGTGCTTTGTTACAGAATGCAGCATGTCTGAAGAACATTATCTATCTGCCTCTTAGAAAGCCAGGCAGTGAATCTAACCTGACAGAGTTAATGATCCAGGAAGTGTCACTCCACTGGCTTGATGAGAAAAAACAGGTACCCCATAGTAAGGACTTAAATGAAACTTTTCCTTTAGCACTAGAATCTGCAAGAATGAGGCGGAGAATGGACATGGAGTATGTAAGACTTGAACCCCATCAACTTGACATAAAGTAATAAAGAGAATAGGAATTATTATGTTCTTAAATCAGAATGCCAAGAGTTAATAGCACATGATTTCCATATCTGGGAGCCTCTCACAGTGAGAAATTCATTTGCAGAGCTGAAGCCACACAGAACTGCGTGTAGACAGGATAATCAGAAAGTGACCACAGCACATGGGTCCTGCTTTCAACCTGTCTCAGAGGCTGCACTTCTTGCTCATTGCTTTGTGCATCGGATGACCAGCTATCGTTTTCCTCCTGTCAAAGGAGATGAATTGAGAGTTCTTATTTTATAGTGACTTGGTCCAGGATGAAACGACTGTACAAGGGTGTCAGTGACTAGACTGGACAATCATGACCTCCTTTGAGCTGAGAATGGGTGATGAGAAGGAGAGGGGACTTATGCTGGAGGAGGGGAGTCCTGCTGCTTAAAACATTCCTCACATCTGTGGTCCTGGCTACTATGTCACAAATAAGGTGAAAAGGACCCAAGATGCCCACTAGTCCCCACTATACTTTTTGTTCTTTATCACCATTCATCAGGTGCCATGTCACATTTCATATTTTCCATCTGCTTTTGGCCAATGTAGTCTGGTACTGCTCAACATCAGAAACCTGTTGATTCTGGACTGCTAACTACTACTGGCTGGCACACCAAACTGTAGGGTGACTTAACTGTGGTGGAAGACAGACAGAATTGTTTCCAATGTACACCTAAGGAGGCCCTCAGTAAAGCAAACATTGATTTTGGAGAAGGGTTTTTTTATTTTTTTTACCTGTCTGCTGCCAGCAGGCTGTAAATAGGATCCCTATGTTTTTCCCTGTTGATATTAACCGACATTGGAGCTCATCAGCAACCTTTAAGCCAGTAGAAGTTGCTGAGCATTGCTAGAAGCCACACACACCTCAGAGCAGATGGGGTCTGTACCAGTTGTTATGGACTACTTACAAGGAGCAAAGGCACTGCAAGCAACATTGCAGCCCATGGGTGGCCCATGGGTTGTAGTGACTGCTGGTTCACTGGGTTCATCTTGCCTACATGGACTAACTCCCAGTATTATAAATCATATAGGTATGAGTTTCTTCCTGGAGCAACTTGTTTGCTTTATTTATTTGGAAAATTTCAGTAACTGCACTCACCACAGCTTCTTTTTCTGCTGTAGAACTTGCCATAACAGAGGCTCACTCAAGAATGCTTAGCCTTAACAGTGTGTGATTTCCCCTCATGATTTCTGAACCACATACTGAATAGGTGTGTTGGTAAAGTGTGGTAAATACATTTCCAGATAAACTAATAGTGTCTCAGAAATGACCCACTTCCCTAGAGAGAGACTGTCACAGATTTGAAGCACCCTCGGACTAAAAAAGATCTGGACATACTGTCCGGCTCCCCTCTTCCCCCAGTTTAAAGATCAGTGAAACATTTGGAACAGAAAACAATCTATTTTTAGTACGATCACCCAGTCATTCTGAGTATTATTTATATTTAAATTAAAACCAGCTTTTAGGCCTTCAGCTAACCCAGAACACTGATGTTATTTAAGGAGGGTGGAGAGGGAAGAAAAGGCTTAAAATAGCTAAATAATTAATTTGAACCTGGCATCACAAACTGAGAGGAAGCAACAGTACTCTGTGACGGCTACTTGCTTTAGGCAAGTGGCTACCAGGGTATGGTTTACAGCAGTCACGTGCATACTCTGTGGCAAAGCAATAGTTAAAACATTGCTCGGGCTGAGTCAAATGCCCAGCAGTGCCTGTTTGGAACATTTTCCTTTGAGTCACTTTGTTTGAAATGTAATAGATGGCTGGTCAATCTGTTGTTAGATTCTCTGTAGTTGTTGCCTGGAATATTATTCCAAAATGTTTACTCCACTGAGGTGTCTCATGAGCGGTACCTCTTACTCATATCTGTCGCTTTTTTAGGAGGGGTAATTTGAACTTGCTCTGTTTTTTTGCTCACATCTTGCAGATGTTCAGACAAGCAGGACTGTTTCCTTCAGTCACCCTGTCCCTGCATATGCTTCCAAGGTGAATTCAGGTCCAGCTTTAAAAGTGNCACCACCGATGTACTCCTGCCCTAAACTCTATGCAGTCTGAAACAGAAGGGGAGTTGGAAGGAACATGGGGCTGGTGTGTTTGACCTAAAACTTCAGAGTATGTGAGCTGTCAAATCCTTCTGGTAAGTAATGGTGAACTGGGGCTTGTGCTGGTGTACAGTGCCTGTTTGAATTTAGGAAGAGAAGAGCTCCAGCAGCATTGGAGGCCTCAAGATCTGAGATGTCCTCTGACATACATAGTGATGGGTATCATTCTGAGTTAGCTGGCAGCTTCTGATACTCAGAC
>VZTM01042279.1:16509-30716 GCA_013400555.1 Jacana jacana
GGGTGGAGTCCCCATCCCTGAGTGTGTTTCAGAGTAGACTGGATGTGGTGTTGGGGGATCTGGTGTAGGGGAGAACTTGTAGAGTAGGGCTGATGGTTGGACTTGATGAAGGGTCTCTTCCAAGCTGAATGATTCTATGATTCTATGTTACAGTGCTGCTGCTCTGCAGACTAATATCACAGCTTTCTTCCTCAGCAGCTCTGTATCATTTTTTCAAGATTTGTGCTGTAGTTTGTGTGCTGCCAAAGATATCCTGGAAGCTTGACTCCAATATGTAGAAGCAGATCTTTTTCTCCACCCCTTTTTTTTTGCATTATCAAGCTTACATAACTAAATATTTATGCACAAATAGTCACTGTCAAAACCACAGTTCCTTATTTCAGGAGAGTGAAAAGGGGAGGAAAGTTGACCAAGGCCAGACTACTGTCAATGACAGCAGTTTTGGTCTCCATCCCCAGAGTTCCAAATATCAGACACAACAAATGCTGCATTGTCTGCTCTCAGCAGTAGAAGCCCATCTGGCAAGTCAGCCTGATCTGTTAAAACAAGATCATGGACCATATTGTGTCATTGCTTTTTATGCAAACCATCTCCCTCCATCTCAATTTCAATGGGAGTTCAGGTCTGAAAGTGCTAACGGGATATGGACTTTGGGGTTCTGTCTGAAGGTTATCCAAAACAGGAAACATCCAGGCAAATTTACAAAGAAACTGGCAGGAGAGTTAAGTTTTTGTTTCCTAATGCACTACTAGATATTTTAGAAGCTGCTAGTGATTAAAGGAAAGAAAACTAACGCTCCAGAGGGCTGTGCTGCCATCCAGTGTGACCTGCACAGGCTGGAGAGCTGGGCTGAGAAGAACATAATGAGGTTCAACAAATGCAAGTGGAGGGTCCTGCACCTGGGGAGGAAGAACCCCAGGCACCAATAGAGGTTGGGGTGGACCAGCTGGAAAGCACTTCTGAGGAGAAAGATCTGGGGGTCCTGGTGGACAGTAAACTGTCCATGAGCCAGCAATGTGCCCTGGTGGCCAAGAGGCCAATGGAATCCTGGGCTGCAAAGTGTGTGTGGCTAGTATGTGTGGCTAGTAGATCGAGGGAGGTCATTCTCTCCCTCTGCTCTGCACTGGGGAGGCCACAACTGGAATCCTGCCTCCAGTTCTGGGCTCCCCAGTTCAAGAGAGATAGGGAATTACTGGAGAGAGTCCAGCGTAGGGCAACAAAGACGATGGAGGGGTTGGAGCATCTCCCTGATGAGGAGTCTGGAGAAGAGAAGGCTGAGGGGAGACCTTCTTCATGCTCCCAAGGATCTGAAGGGTGGGTTGAAGGAGGGGGGAGCTGGGCTCTTCTCAGTGGTTCCCAGTGACAGGATGAGGGGCAATGGCCACAAGCTGGAACACAGGAAGTTCCACTGGAACATGAGGAGGAAGTTGTTTGGGGTGAGGGTGTCAGAGCCCTGGCAGATGCTGCCCAGGGAGGGTGTGGAGTCCCCTTCTCTGGAGACCTTCCAGCCCCGCCTGGATGCAGCCCTGAGTGCTGTGCTCTGGGCAGCCCTGCTTTAGCACCCTGTGTGAGCTCTAGAGGTCCCTTCCAACTCTGACAATTCCTTGATTCTGAAAATCTTGCCCTCCCCACTTTTAAGTCCCTTTCTCCTACAAGCTGGCTCATGAGTGTTTGCTGCGTCAGGGAAAGAAACTGTTTAAAGGTAAACGGTAGACAACTGATAGCCGGTTTAAAGAGAGTCCCTTTTTGTCTTCTTACACTTATTGAGACCCAAGTGAAAGATGCCAGGGATAGTCCAGACAGTAAGTGTGGAAAGTTTTCTGACAGGGGTCTCTTAAGAGGTCTGTGAGTTGAACAGAAGCACACCCTGACACCTTTTAAGAAAGGGAAACGAAACTTAGGGTTGGCATGAGCAATTGGGATTGCCCTTTTGATGTGCACGAGGCAGCCTGGAGTGGTGGGGGGAGCAGTCTCCCTGGGAACTCTCCCTACAGTCTCATTGTAGGGTAAAAGCTCTCGGTACAAGTGTGAACACATTTCTGTAGCTTAAACCCAACCCACATCCATTACACGACAGCAAAGCCGTATTTCAGAAAATAACTGCAGTGCAAAACAGATTACAGGTGTTATAACACCTCTGGAAATGCAGCAAAGCCTCGGCCAAGGGGCAGTGAAATAGAATGAGGCAGTCTGAAATGCCCTGATAAAACAATGGAGAAAGAGCACAAACCCCAAAGCAAGGTGGGATGAGCCAAGGAGGACGCCCCTGCCAGCCAGCTTGACTGCCTGGCAGATACTGCACCAAGCCTTTCTGGCTGAGAGCTTAGGAAAGAGAGAGGGCCTTGCCTGGTTATAACTCCTGTCTGCAGCTGGGTAGCACAACCACCACAAAGACCTAGGATGGATGGTGTTCTGATGTTTCCCAAGTAAATAGCGAGCTCTTTATTACAGCACCTAATGTATAAGGGAAACGGAGCTCATAGATCATGGGCCACTACGGCGAGGGAAACCAGCACTCATCTCTTTAAGTGAGAGGCTGTGAGTGATAATCACTCTTCCCCAAATTATACTTTGCCCCCCTTGGTCTTTAAATGACAGCAATAAAGCACTACTGTCCAGTCAGTAGTAGGCCTTTTGGATGCTGAGCATTATCAATGTATTGGTATGTATTTGTATTCTTTAATACTTTTTAAAAACGCTACAGTATCAATTTATTTGACATCCTCTTATGGCAGAACAACAAATGGATGAACTTTTAGTTTAAAACGGATGATAATGGGGAAAGAGAACAGAATACAGAACATGAGGCAATTGTGTAGCCTGACAACTTATAGCACTACCTGCCTTCTGCTGCCTGGTTATTTATGGCTGGGTGGGGAGATAAAGGGAAGAAGGATAGTTGCAGGGAGGACAGCTTCATTTAAAACATTGTCACTTGCTCCTGCTGAAGTCAGGAGTCAGGTTCTCAATATATGTAACAGATGCACCGCCTGTGAGCAGATCCACTAATAACAAAATCAATTTAAAATAAAGCCTTCCTAAAAGAAAGATGAATTGAAGAGGGAACAAAAAACATCAGACTGGTTTTTAAGTGCAGACAGTGACATTTCAGCTGGGTCCTGCTGGCCAACAAGACAAAAATTAGAAATACCCCCATAGCAGAGCAGAGGTTACATGTCTCGGTTCTCCCAAGTATCCTCTCACAGTAAACATAGTTTATAACTTCCCTCCATGCCCAGCATGATGGGCTCCTGTTCCACAACTGGACTCAGGTTAAGGCATCAGCTTGTTCAGCAGCACAAGCAGGAACAGCCAAAGGCAGCAAGGTGCCTCCAAGATCAGTCAGCAGAATGACACCACCCCCAGTTACAGACCATCTCTCCATTGGGTTACAACACATCAAGCCTAAATGCCTTCAATGACAAAGCAATTACATCTTAACCCTGGGGGTTAATGAGAACAGCATTATCATTGCTTGAATCCAATTACCAAATCACAGAATGGTTAGAGTTGGAAGGGACCTTCAAGATCATCCAATTCCAACCCCCTGCCCTGGGCAGGGACACCTCCCACCAGAGCAGGTTGCTCCAAGCCCCATCCAGCCTGGCCTTGAACCCCTCCAGGGATGGGGCAGCCACAGCTTCTCTGGGCAACCTGGGCCAGGCTCTCACCACCCTCACAGCAAAGAAGTTCTTTCTGGTATTCAATCTAAATCTGCCCTCTTCAACTTAAAGCTATTACCCCTTGTCCTGTCGCTCCACTCCCCAACAGTGTCCCTCCCCATCTCTCCTGTAGCCCCTTCAGGTACTGGAAGGGGCTCTAAGGTCTCCCTGGAGCCTTCTCTTCTCCAGACATAGCAACCCCAGCTCTCTCAGGCTGTCTTCACAGCAGAGGTGCTCCAGCCCTCTCATCTTTGTGGCTTTGTTCCAACAGTTCCCTGTCCTCCCTGTGCTGAGCACTCCAGAGCTGGACACAGCGCTCCAGGTGGGGTCTCACCAGAGCAGAGGGGCAGAATCACCTCCCTTGACCTGCTTTTGATGCAGGTTCTATCTTTTACTGTCCTTTCCCTCTCCACACCCACTCACTGATTCTTACAGGAGTTGGGTAGGCACAGCTTTGCCCTTAGCTACAAGAGTTTGCAAATATCTTGTACTTTAGTGTGAGTATTTAAGTATCGTCCACCCCCAAATGCACAGAAACAGATCAAAACCGACTTTCTTCATGAATCTAACATGGGTAAGCACCGGCACTTTCATTCCATTCAAAAGAAAACCCAACAAAACCAGTATCTTCCCTGGCGAAGCACCAGTAAGGATTCATAAAATCTGCTTGCATTAGTATAAAAAAACATAAGGATGTAAAAGAAATATGTAACATCCACTGAGTGCAGGCAGATTTTCCTCATGAAGAATGTCAGATCTTCATCGAGATTAATATTAGTCGAGTTCATCTGGGCTGAAATCAGCTGAGTTACGCTAATGTAAAGAGAAGCAGCCCCATCACTGTTAACTTGGTCCCTCACACACAGCTGTCCATCTGCTGGAAGGAAAAAGGAGCAGACACACAGTCATGGCCTCAGGCTCTTTTAAAGGTAATAAAAGGGCTGCAAGCTCAAAACTAGAGTTCTTAAGTCCAACATGCATGTACATTTAGAGGCTTCAGTTTCACATCAGATCTCAGTGAAGATGGAAAATGCCAGACCATCACTAATGTTTGCTGGGAGAACAGAAAGCTCCTAAAACATTAACTCTTCCTACCAAGCAAGTAGCCATGAGGATGAGCAGTGACAGCACAGCAAGAATCCACTGTCACCAAAAGCGTTCTCAAAACAAAGCACAGCAAGATTAATTTGCGAGTCAGACGCTACCGTGCGATAAGCTAATATTACTGCATGACCTGGTCCTGCCGACAAGGATTAAAACCAGAAGAGACGACCGTGGGGATGACACCCACATGAACAGCATCAATAGCCGAGGAAAGAATTAGTCCTGCAACTGCTGAAAGCCAGCTGAACAGCACTCTGCCGATTCACCAGTGCAGAGCAATAGCAGGGCTGTAGGCTGGTCCTTATTCTAACAGCAACAGCTCTTCTGATGACCAAATACCCTTGGACTTGGCCATGACAACTTTCAACATTCTGGGAATGTCAGATTTTTTTCCTTTTGTTTTTCCAAATAATCATCACATTCAAAAGAAGAGAAAGCATAAATATAATTGAGATAATGCCACATTTATCCTCTAGTTTGGGATTTTGTTTCCATTTCTTATTTAAACACTTGCTTCCTATATTTTCCTCTTGATTCTTTTTTTTTTTTAAGGATTATTTTCTAAAGATCTCCTCGAGGAATGGTTACTCTTCTACCCACGAGTGGAGTCACTGACACCCAGCCTGCTGGCAGTAACTCAGTCAAACTCGCACAGCCCTTTCAGAGGGCTCTGGTGCCGATTCCTTTTGTTATCAAGCTGCCACCCCTGCCTTACTACACATGTGCAGGCAAGCTGAGTCTGCTACAGGACCCTGAACCTCTTCTTCTTACACCAATTACTATTTTGAAACACACAGAACTACCTCTCTTCTCTAAATCCAAGCCTCCCTTTACCTCTGCCACCTTCTCCTCCCTCTCTCCCCCAAACTCCTTGCTGTTCCCTGGAGAAGTTTAATTTCTCGGTAAATGCTCCCTCCGTCGCTGCGTTCAACAGTCTCTCTCGCTGCATCTGCAGGGTCTCACTATGGTTTTACAATAGCACACCTCACAACACAGTTCCAAATTATGTTGTTAGCTAATTCATCAAACACCTTGGAAACGTGGTTTCAGCACAAGCAGCGACTCGGGACCCAAAACACCCTTGAGACCATTCATGGATGAAAGCCACTATCAATATAACAGAAGAGCACGTCAGGTTAAAAGAAGAAAATCTCAACTGTTTAAATACATCTTGCTATAAACTGTGTGAACACCTTTTTTTTCTTGACACTTGTCTTTTTGACACTATATCTCTGGCTTGACATCCTGGTTCTAAGCATTTCCCACTCCTGCCAACCCACTGCTTGTGTCGTGAATAAATTCAGAACAGCCAAAGCGCTGGTCCAGAGACAAGAAAGCCTCCAAACATCTGTCAACCACTTCAGCCCCAAGAGCTGAAAGCCAACTCTACCAGTAGCTCTGCCCATCCTGCTGCCCCCGGAGGATGTGGGAGACCTTAATGGGCCTTTTCAGCCAGTGGGGCAGGAGAGCAGGGGAAACAGCACAACTTGGAGCCGCGGTGGTATTGTGGTGGTCCAAGGCTCCCAGGGACACGTGGAGTGAGGCAGAGAGAAGGTTATGGATGATAAAAGTCCTGTGAGCGGCACTGAAAAGCAGAGCTGAGCCTTCTGTATCGCAGGTAGGGGACAGGAAAGGAGAAAAGAAGGAAAATTCATCCTCATGTAGAAAGCACAATTGTTATTTAGCTGTGATTTTCACTAGACCAGAGGTTTTACATGCTGGCAGTCTACAGAGATCATCTACCATGGCCCTTCGAGGCTCTCATTCCCTTTTTACCAACCCCTAAACCCTCCTGGGATGACAAAAGGCTAGGGGATAAAACTGGAGAACTAATGAGGAAAGGGAAAGGGTCTAGGGTTGAAAAATGGATAGAGAGGGTCTGTGTGGATGATTGTGAAGAGAGCACCCTGGCACGTTCCATGCTCATCTCCAGGGAGCTGGTGGGCCCTGCCTGATGATGCTCTGCCCAGGGCATGCAGTGAGGAGGGAGCAAAAGCAGGGCTTGAGGTCTTCCTCTTGGGCTGCCTCCTCCTTGTGCTGTGGGTGTTCAGTGTGGGCCAGGACCAGGAGGAGCTGGAGGAGGAGGAGGTTCTGTGACTTGGTGAGCCCTAGAGGAGGTTCTGTGACTTGGTGAGCCCTAGAGGAGGTTCTTCTACAAGGAATGAGCTGATGACCCACATGCATGAGCGCTCATGTTTAGGGGAATGAATGCAGCACCACAATCTACAGGGCCATCCCAAGGTTTTTGTACCTGTCTCTGTAGCCTAAGATTCTCCACAATCTTTGAGACGATACCCATAAAACCAAACCCTTCTCCAGGGCTGACAGGGCTAATGTGCAAAATCACTGGTGACACCTGGAACACATCACTTCCCCCCCCAAATTATGCTGCTCATAGAGGCCAAGAAACAGTGCTCAGGGTCAATTTTTAGCTAGGTAGATCTAAAGCTTTGCCATACACTTCTTCAGCAGTGCCCTATGCAGCGGCAAATCCATTTACCATTTACAATTCAGGAGTATCAGTTTAAGAAACACACATAAATGTTAGGAAACCACAGACAAGGACCAGGAGCTATACAGACATTCAGCAAAGGCGCAGGTTTCAACAGAGAAGGGAGGTTAAAGACGCCATGATACGATTCCCAAACCTGCATGGGAGGGTGGGGGCAGCAGGCGGGGACCCTGACACAAACTCATCAAACAGTGTTTGTCACCAAAAGAGAGAGAACAACAGTCCCCTCCTCGCTCTTATGACAAAACAGGCTTCGCTTTCTATTCCAAGCATTTTATCTTGACACCAATTCTCCATCAGAAGTAAAGCCCCCAGAAGGTCTCCTGACCTTTCAGGAGATGCTATGCCCTTGAGTGTTGCTTGTGAACATGACAGATACAGTCAATGCCACCACAGAGCAACGATAAGAAGAAGGAGAACCTTGAAAGACCATTTAGAATCACTGCCTTGAAAAAACCTCAATGGCATAAGGAGGACAGAGAATGTTTTCCTGAGTGGTAAACTCGTTCTCAAGTCCTTTAGCTGCACTTGTTCACTTGTTTGTTCCCAGGAGCTGCTAAGGTGTCTTCTCACAGAGCAAAACACATCGTGTCCCTGAAGGTGGCGGCACTATGGGACTCCTGTTGCCATCTCAAGAAGGGGGACAGCAGAGAGCAGCAGGAAAGGCAGATAAAATAATGACACTCAATGTTTAAATTCACTGGCAACCTGGGATTAATGAGCAGTGCTGCAGCCACATTAGGCTTGGAACAAAGAGACAGAGCTCAACTTTCATCATCTCTAACTCACACTGTTTTATCTCGGTGCTTCTGCATCTCAGCTACCGTAGGAATTTATTTTTATAAAGTCTGCAGAGAAAGGAAACAACAAAATGGTATTTCTCCATGCAGAATAATTATTTTGGGAAAATTAAAATAATATATTAAAATATGTTAACATCACTTGAAAAGGAAGCAGCACGGCTTCATCACCACGGAAAAGCCTAAATTTCAATAAGAAGAAAGAGAATATTCTGTGGTGAAGTCAGACCAAGCAAAACGTACACAACTGAAAACTAAAGAGGGATCCTGAGATTTAATGCCTGTTCTGAAAGCTAAGAACAGGTAGAAGGTGGTTTTGCTCGTTGCTTGGTTGTTTTTTGGTTTTGTTTTTCAATTAAATAGTATGTCACAATCTTTGTGAAAGAAAAACCAAAAACATTTGTATTTCTTCACTAAAAAATAACAATTCACAACTAGAAGAAACTGGGTCAGGCTATGCTCCCCCCCAAAACTGTGTTTTGGGAAGTTATAACCCAGACTGTAAAGGCTCATGATAAGGAGCTGAATTCTACTCCTGGCTTTATCACAGACTCCTCGTGTGACCTTAAATGGGGTTTAGTCTTTGTGCCTCAGCTTCCCCAGCTGCACAGCAGGAAAGATAAACCTTTGATTGGGTGAAGTGCGCAGGTTCATGAGTGTATGTTTTCATTTCCAGTGCACAGCTTCCTGAACTCAAAGAGTTTCTGCTTTCCAAAGGTGTTGGCCTGTGGGAAGAGCAGCAATGGGCTCCGAAAAGCCAGCCTCAGCTCACCTTCAGTTTTCAAACCACCCCCTGTTCAGGTAACCAGGGTGCAAGCTACCTCCCAACTTGTATTTCCTCAATAGATTACTCCTATCTTTCAAGTAATTTGTTTTTCCCCCCCCAAGAAAGGCAGTAGCTTTCCCTCATAGAACACCAGCTCTGCGGCTCCTCTTCGGAGATTCAGCTTGCCATGTGCAGCGCGAACGAGATGCAGTTTGTTCCCCTTCAGTGACAGCTTTGAAAACAGCAGCTCATCGTGAAATCGAAATGCAGATCAATCACGTGGCTCATCACAACTTGTAACGCTCTCCCATCGAGGTGCCACCACCGTCTCCAACACCTACAGCTCACATCTGTCAAGGCTTTCATGAATATACGGGTGCACGGACGCGTATGCAGACACAGAAGTGTGCATAGCTGCTACCATCCATACATCATCTAAATTCCAATTCTTAATAGTGGAATTCAGCAACGGGGAATGGGTGGCAGAGGTCCATTAAAACATTGGCTAAGCGGAAAGCGTGAGGAACCTCTCTCTTCACCTTCTTTCCCCCTCTACAGAAGGGGAGTGAGGCCACAACTGGAATACTGCGTCCAGTTCTGGGCTCCCCAGTTCAAGTGAGACAGGGAACTACTAGAGAGTGTCCAGTGTAGGGCAACAAAGATGATGGAGGGGTTGGAGCATCTCCCTGGTGAGGAAAGGCTGAGAGAGCTGGGGCTCTTTAGCCAAGGGAAGAGAAGGCTAAGGGGAGACCTTCTTCATGCTCCCAAGGATCTGAAGGGTGGGTTGAAGGAGGATGGAGTCAGACTCTTCTCAGTGGTTCCAGGTGACAGAACGAGGGGCAACAGGCACAAGATGGAACATGGGAAGCTCCATTCAGATATGAGGACTAAAACTTCTCTAGGGTGAGGGTGGGCAGAGCCCTGGAAGAGGCTGTGATAGGAGAAGGGGCAATGGGTACAAGCTGGAACATGGGAAGTTCCATTCCAGTATAAGGAAAAACTGCGTTGGGGTGCGGGTGTCAGAGCCCTGGCAGAGGCTGCCCAGGGAGGGTGTGGAGTCCCCTTCTCTGGAGACCTTCCAGCCCCTCCTGGATGCAGCCCTGAGTGCTGTGCTCTGGGCAGCCCTGCTTTAGCAGGGGGGTTGGACTGGATGAGCTCTAGAGGTACCTTCCAACTCTGAAATTCCACGATTTGTGACTAAGAAACCAGGACTCACTTGGCTGTCAGGTTCTGACCTTTTCTATTAAAGATCTTCAGTTTTTAAAGAGAAAGCAAAAGGGTACAGGGGGCTGTTCAAAGTGGTGGCTGAGAACACAGCTGAGTAACTCCAGTCAGCCCTGTAGAGGTCATTAGAGTGTGACGGCAGGCAGACACATCACAGAATGATCTGGGGTTAGAAGGGACCTCTGGAGAGAGCTTCTAGTCCAACCCCCTGGCCAAAGAGATCCACCCAGAGCAGGTTGCACAGGAACTTGTCCAAGAGGGTTTGGAATATTCCCAGAGATGGAGACTCCACCACCTCTCTGGGCAGCCTCTGCCAGGGCTCTGCCACCTTCAAAGAACAGAATACATAGATGAGAGGAAACTCAGCTGTCTATTTTTAAGACCCGAGAGATGCTCAGTTCCTGAATTTAATGCCTGTCTCAGGCACAGATCTCAATTTTGACCATAGGACAAATGATGGACAAAAAGTTTATCTGCAAAGTATCTTCTCTCTTTACACCAAAAAGGAGCCAATATTGAGCTGGTGGTGAGCTCCTTGGATGGTGGCACTCACAGAAGAGAGGCAGCCTTGGCATGAAATCCTTCAGTCAGCAGAACCCATTGGCTTCAGCAGGGGAAGACAGTTGATTTCTGGACCTCTGCTGCAAACCAGACTGCCCTGCAATCATCGGCACTCCAGAAACTCACTCATGCTTTTCCATCTCACTGATCCCCACTGATATTGCACAGCAACTCAGTATGCAGAAATATTTATTAGCCAAGTTCTTTTACTGCCACTATTTTTTCTTGCCCAGTTACTGCTTTGCTCAGCTGAGGTGTCTGAGAGCTCGCAGGGGCTCACTCCCTGTGCCTGTCAGCTCTCCCGTCTATAATTCCTCTGACATACTCCAGGAGACACTATGTGGGCACATGGATAAATGTAATTCTTTCCTCACCTCTGGGAAAGCAGCATTCTTCCTTGGGCCATCTGTGGGAAAGGAAGGGCGCAGGGGATTTCAGGCAGAAGAGAAGGCTATGTGTGAAAGAGCAGCACTCTGGAAAATGGGAAGGCTCGAAACTCTTCAGCCAGCAGTACAAGAAATACATACATTCATGCTTACAATCAGTTTGCAGGAACATTAAATCACGCACTATATTTTTTATGTGAGAATCCTCTGTTGCACATTATGCTCTACATCCCTGCAAGTACTCGAGGAGAGCCCAAGAATCACTTTAGGCAGAGGTTCAGCGGGGAAGGCAGAAATAACAAATACCATTGTTTCAGATGTCGATTATGCAGATTGGCTTCACTCACAGGGAAATTAACTCCGCGCCACAGCTGCGGGGACTAGAATTACAGAACAATCAATAGTTTGAAAACTTTGAAAATCTGCCAAAGGAGAAAATTACAGGATTGAACAACAGCTTTTATAGAATCAAAGTAAAATATGTCACTAATGAATTTGTTTAGCGCTTTGTTTAAAAATTTAGTCGGTACGTTTATTCTGAAATACCCAACAATTTGTCCAGTCCCACCTAGTTTAGCAATTCCTGTTAGACAATGAACTAAAAAAAAAAAAAGCAACTGCTTGTTTTCTAGGCCCAGCACCCTTTTACTGAATGTTTTAAGAAGTTCCTTTAACTTCTCTCTGATCATTTTGAGTTCTGCAATACGTATGATCTGGCAAAGAAATCCCCAAACCAACCAACCATCCACAAGACCCATCCCATACAGTACTTTGGCCCAGACACAAGAAGGAAACCAGAAGAAGCCTTATGAAAGTCAAATCAAAAGTAGGAGAACTACTTGGAATATTTGTCAAGGATTTAGGATCCTTACAGAGTCCATCTGCACAATAAATATACTAAATTATAAAAATAACTGCTACTAGGAATCCCAGGATTGCACCTTGGTATGGTAAGAAAGTTCTGCTTTGATACCCTGAGAAGGATGGCAGCAAGACATCCTTCACTTCCTCTGAACTGAATGACAGTGAAACTCATGTGCTGTGTTGTGGTTTTGATCAGACAGATGATGAGCCCTCCCTCCCCCTTAAGGAAAAGAGAGGAGAGGGAGGGATTAAAGAGATACAGGAGGTTAGGAAAAGAGAAATTAAAAAGGCCTAAAAGAAAGGGAGCAAAAAAAGTGAGCCTAAAAGAAAGGTGGAAAAGTATACAGTCTATACAAAATCGTATCAAGCTCCCAGGACGAGGCTCACGTCTCCATCAGGCTTAGGGAGAAGTCCCAGCCTGGACTGGGTGACCGACAGGAGCTGGATTCCAGCCCTGGAGTCAGGAACGCTGGGATGGGGATCAAAGGCAGACGGACAGACAGGGTCCTCCTGGGACGTCGGCCATGGAAGGAAGAGCCTTGCCCCTTTGATCCCTCAGCTTTTCTACTGAGCGTGTGGCAGAGGGGATGGAATCCCCTGTGGGTCAGTTTGGGGTCCCCTGTCCTGGCCGTTCCTCCCTACAAGCGTGACTCCTNGGTCAGTTTGGGGTCCCCTGTCCTGGCCGTTCCTCCCTACAAGCGTGTCTCCTCAACGCTTTTCCTGCTTCCAACCCTCCAATGTGGCAAATAAAATTCCCTGCCCTTGGCTGTTCTAGCAATAAGTATAAGCAAGGGCCTCTCCGCACCATCCCTTGGTCTCATCAGGTCTTATCACTATGAGACGGAACAGTTTCTGACCAATGTGCTGTTCATTTCAGACCTCAGTGAGAGGAGGCCCAGCTAAAAAAGTAAAATTATTGAACAGAAAATTGGTTTGTTTTACCTCAAACCAGGACATGCTGCATCCAGGTTTCCAAAAGGAACCAAGGCCAGCAAGAGTGGTCACAAATTCACTGCAAGGCTGCTTTGGAAGAAGGATTCAAGAGCTAGGTAATTGCCTTGAACCAGCAAAGAGGAAGAGAAATAATTCTATTATTTCTTTTTCTATCACCACTTCCCCTCTCTTATTTGGGGAAGGAAGTTAAGAAGTTCTAGCTGTTCATGAAAACACAGAAATTTAGCAAAAATAGCGTATTTCATAAAAGGGAGCAGTTGTCAAGTTGTATCGAGTTGTTCGTTATCATTGCTACCATNTCCCCTACACCATATCCCTCAACAGCACATCCAATCGACTCTTAAACACAGTCAGGGATGGTGACTCCATCACCTCCCTGGGCAGCCCATTCCACTGACTGACCACTCTTGCTGGAAGGAAGTTAAGAAGTTCTAGCTGTTCATGAAACACAGAAATTTAGCAAAAATAGCGTATTTCATAAAAGGGAGGAGTTGTCAAGTTGTATCATTGAGTTGTTCGTTATCATTGCTACCATAACCAGGAGCCAACACTTCAGAGTAGGACAGCCAGGCTTGCTTTGCTGCTGAACACTGCAGGCAGTGCCTCACACCATGAACCTGCTGGTCCTTACAGGCACCAACTGATGACTGACAGCATCTTCCCCCAAGGAGACAGGCACTGCTGAAGTCCGAAACATCATACCCTGTCAACACGGGTGTATGGGAGAGAACCTCGCTTACTGACAGGCTTGGTGAGACAGAAGAACAGACACTGTCCAGAGTTGACTTTGGGGGGGGAGAAAAAAAGAGTTATCAGAATAATTAGAAAAAAAAAAAATCCAAGCAATTAAAACCAAGCCAAAAGGTTTGATGCTTAATGATTATCTATTTGTTTCACTAGGGCAATGCTATTTAAGAGCTTCAGAAGAGCAATTGCCTCCTGCAAAGTCTGCAGAGCATTTAGGACGGCGGCTCCAGAGCTGCAGAGAAAGGTGGTGTGCAGGATGCTCTTGGTGTGTTGTTGCCAGCATCTCCTCTCACCGGATGGCACCAAAATCCAGTGCCTGGCACAGCCGTGTGGGGATGGGAGGGCTCCAAGGTACAGCGACCATCTGAAAGGACCGACTCTGGTCACACAAAGGTTTCACCTAGACCTCTGAGCTCAGGTTAATTACATACATTTACTCCTCACACTAATGGATTCCTTCAGCATAGCCCCTCCCCAGCGCATGGTTTATCAGGCAGAATTTGCTGGAAGAGGAAGAAGTGAGGCTGGAGCTGGAAGTTCTTGTGGTACAACACGCTGCGTTTTCTCCTCATTCAAGCTCTACTTTCTTGGCTGCATTTTTTCACCCCCTTTTTCTCCCTCCCCCCC
>VZTM01042279.1:30730-56290 GCA_013400555.1 Jacana jacana
TTTCCCCCCCCCCCCCCCCAAAACATCAGAGGTTTACAGAGCACCCGTTTAGCCCATTTTAGGTCAGAGCAGGAAAGCATTTGCTGACCCAGAGGTATAAATTACATGGTTACCTAACAAACTGCTGCAGAACTCACCTGAATGGAGCTGACTTTGGGAGAAGTGTGAATCTTCCAGTGATTTAGACAGGAGAAGTTCAGGAGAGACAATATTAATTTGGGGATGAGTCATTATGCTCAGCACCAGTCTGGGGCCTAATGATTTGATTCAAATTAATTTAGATGACTGGGGAGAATAAAAAAAAAACCCACAACACTAAAATTACACATACAGCAGAATAGCACAACAATCTTTTCCAAGGTCCAAAGCACTTGGGGGGTCCTCACTGCCAGGCTGAAATTAGCCTTTTCACATGGCATTTTCTGTGCCTAACCTTGCCCAGCTGCCAAGGTGCAGATTGCCTTGGGTAGAATCACTGCAGCCCCACGGTCCCTCGGAGGTGGAGAGGTCTGGGGTTCAGAAAGCTTCTATGCCAAGTGGAGGAAGGTTTCTGCCCCTCCCTGACACGCAGGTGATATTTCAGAGTAGGCAAAAGAGAGAAAAAGGACTGGCAGAGAGTACCAAATTCTGGCTGGTCCTCGACACTAGAGAAGGGGAGAATTAAGCAGAAATCAGAATTAGGCGTTTCTCCTCTTTGGCTAACGTGATGGAGAGCTGCTTTTAACAAAGGGCTTCACTGTGGAAACAGGGTAGACCTTGGGTTGTCTCCACATCCATCAGGCCAGACCCGGGAGCCTCTGGGATCTGCTACTTGGATAGATTTGCTCCGTTTATGCCTCGTGGAGAACTTGTGAGGAAGCCTGCAAGTGAGACAAACCTTTCTGTGCCAGCAAGCTGAGCCAAAGTCAGCAGATGACTTATCTGCAGAGGTGGCCCCCGTGTCAGGCAAACAAAATGCTATTTAATACTTCTTCCTCATGTTTTATTGACTGCATCTCCTTCCATGCCTACCCCGGGGGCAAAGTCACCCACATAGCTGAGTCCAGCAGAACCAGGAGGAGAGCAGGATTGAAGTGGTGGCCTAGATTTCTACAGCACTCTGGCCAAGGCTCAGCTGAAGCCTCCAGAATCAGCTACCATTAGCCATTGCATACGATGCACACCTAAAGCAAACCTTCAGCAGCAGGGGCTGTTGTCGTTGTTTGTTCTGTTCCTGCCTGGCTGTCAGTATGATACCTCTTACAGCAGGGTTATTGTAGGGAAGAGAAAATTGAAGCAAGGGAAAAAAAACAAAGTTGTTGAGGATAGAGCAGAAATACTTTCAGAAATCTGCCTTCAGCACAAGTTGTTTGTCTCCTGTATGCTTTGATCCTAAGCTGCTGAAGGACACTTCATCCTCCTCTCATTCACAATACCTTGAGGGAGGATTACTTCTGTTTACCTTTTAAAAGATCATTGATAATAACTCGGATGGAGGTACAACAGGGAAACTCTTTATGCTTCTGCCTTTGCAAATTACAAGGGAACTTTTTAATTAAGAGCTTGCTGGTCTGCATTTTAAGCACAGGACTAACCGCATACCAGCTCGGTGCCTGTATGACCTGGTGGTACAGGAGATCCAGCCTTTGACCCCCATACCACACCAACCCGGCCTCAAACCCCAAACCAAGAAGATTAGGGGAGTACAATGAGCTGTAGCTGTACACACCAGACTGCAGAAAGCAATACAGGCTTGTGAGCAGCTGATGTGATTTTGCTGCTGATTCTGTCGACATGCTGGGGAGGGAGGGAGGGAGGAAATGACTGTAACTGAGATGTTTTTCTGCATCTCAGTTCCCCTCTTTGTAAACTGGAACTCAGGCTATTAATCTCCTTCGCAAAGTACCCATAAGAACTGCCATGTCAAGTCTTTTCTGACTACACATAAATCAGAGACAGAATCTGAGAGGAGCCCACATTTGGGCTGACTTGTGACCAAAGGTAGCGTTTTAACAAACATCTTCAGGGACAAACACCCACCAAAGAAATCCATGGCAGCGTGTATTCCTCTGCAAAAAGCTGACTCTGAATCACTTGCTTAAATTTCACTAACTGAACCGGCTCCTTTGCTGGGTAAAAGAAGAATAAATCAAATTTCCCAGTAGCCCCAGTGGATGATTTTCAACTCTTGAAGGTCCTCCTTTGCTGCAACCTGGTCAGAGCATCCAGAGCCTGTGCGATGCACCAAGCATTCGCGTGGTTCCCTGTATTCTCTGTGGTCTCTCAGCTCTGATTTCAAGGCGACTGAAGATGAACGACCTGAGCCTCAAACCCAGGGTCTGCCCACCCCCGCACAGGAACGCTCCTGCGCAAACACCACCGCTGGAGTCCAAGAGGCTTCATAACCATCTGACTTTTGCTTTCAGCAGCCTACATCCCATTCATTAGAAGCTGGTAAATGTCAGCTCTACAAACAAGACAAAAACCCATTGGGTCCTCTCTCTATAATCTGTTTAATAAATTCAATAGGTGTCACTTTTGTGGAAGGGTCTATATACCTCAGCAGTCATTTGTCACCGAGAAACAGTTTTGGGGCGTTTCACGGTTGCGTGTCAGTGTTTATTTCAGGCCTTATCTTCAATGAACATTTCTTGCTAGGAGGAATTAATTCCTTACATCTGTCACTATAGGAACAAAGCAAAGGCACTTTATGTCGAAGGTACATTATTCAGTACATCAGGCACCGATATGACAGTTCAGCTCATCCCACAGAGGCACACAACAATAAGTAACCTCACTCATCACTAAGATTGGCAAAATTTAACATTAGGGAGGTAGGCATATTTGTTTTTTTAATTTTATTTTTGGTAGTACTTTGAAATGTTTTAACACTGATGGGGAAAAAAACCCAACCCTCAAGCCCAAACCAAAAAAAAAAATCCCAGCCCTCCTGTACATGCTGATCACCATTTCAGTTCGGAATGACAAACTGAGGCAACTCCAAAAAGCAAAGAAAGAAAGAAAACTGAACATGGCAACAAAACCAGAGGGTTTATTAAAGGGAGAAGATTTCTGAACTACACCCAAGTATACTGGCAATTATTTGAAATGAGCAGATGTGTCTGCAGCGTGACTTGTGCTCAACTCTGACCTTTCAGTCCTGGCCCAAATACATCCCAAGTCAGGACAGGTTGCTGTGGAGAACTTTCTGGAGGAAATCACTGGATATGAAGCGTTCAGTTATAATACCTCGGGATACCATTCAGAACAGGGGGAAAGGAACACTAGAACGCTGCCAGGAAAGAAAAGCAGACAGTGACCTGCTCATCTGATGGTTGCTGTGAGGAAGAACCAGGGAGATTCACAGGCAGGAAGTTTTCAATGAGAAGCAGGAAGATGAAAAATGGAGGAAGAATAGAATATTCAGCATCCTTGTAGCTAAACTGAGGAAGTGTGGCCTGGACGGTAGGGTAGTGAGGTGGATTGTGAACTGGCTGAAGGATAGAAGCCAGAGAGTGGTGGTCAATGGGACAGAGTCTACTCAGAGGCCTGTATCTAATGGAGTCCCTCAGGGATCAGTACTGGGACCGGTGCTGTTCAATATATTCATCAATGACTTGGATGAGGGAATGGAGAGCACTATCAACCAGTTTGCTGATGACACCAAACTGGGAGGAGTGGCTGACATGCCAGAAGGCCTGGCTGCCATTCAGCGGGACCTGGACAGGCTGGAGAGTTGGGCAGGGAGAAATTGAATGAAATAGAACAAGGACAAGTGTAGAGCCTGGCATCTGGGCAAGAACAACCCCGGGTACCAGTATAGGCTGGGAAATGACCTGTTGGAGAGCAGCGTAGGGGAAAGGGACCTGGGGGTCCTGCTGGGCAGCAGGATGNCAGAGGAGGTTCCACTGAAATAGGAGGAAAAACTTCTTCAGGGTGAGAGTGAGGGAACACTGGGATGGGCTGCCCAGGGAGGTGGTAGAGTCTCCTTCTCTGGAGACATCCCAAACCCGCCTGGAGGCGTTCCTGTGTGACCTGCTCTGGGTGTTCCTGCTCCGGCAGGGGATTGGACTGGAGGAGCTTTCAAGGTCCCTTCCAATCCCTGAGATTCTGTGATTCTGTGTTATTCTGTGATTCTATTTATCCTTTGTGATCCGAGTTACCAGGTTCCTGAAACATGGCCATAGTGCACAAACAGCGAGGGGATGAAATGAAAACAAGAACAATAGCCACCTTACGAGCTCTGAATATTTGGAAGAACACAGGCATGCCAGAACAGTCACTGAAATCAGCGAGGCAGTTCTCCAGAGCTGCATGCTGTGCTCCTTTTTTTTGATCTTTCAAGGTCCCTTCCAATCCCTGACATTCTGTGATTCTTCGCCGATGCCAGCAAATACATTAATTCTGAATACCTGCTCGCTAATCACTTTAAGCTAACAGTGGAGGACACTCAATTGGGGTGCACTGAAGCGGGCACCACGGGAAGCTCATTCTGGCACAAGCTCCCAGGCAGCCAAAGAGTTATTTTCAGCTGTTTTGAGAGTAAGAAAAAAACCCCATCATGTGACACCCAAGTCCATTCAGAGCTAACCAACCTAATATGAACTGCAGATCCTCACAGTGCAAAAGACCCCCTTCGTAATAAAGATATCAGCTGCTACCGCTAGAACTAGGATGGGGAAACTCAGCATACCTCAGTATTAAAGATGCCAATTTTCTTAAGGGTTTGTGCCATACCTTTCCATGTATTGCTGCCATACCTAATGGTTAAAAAACTGGTCTTCAGCGTCTCCTGCCGTTCCTCCTCCATGTCCTCCAACCCCTCCGTTGTTCCTCTTAGCCCTCCTACATCTCAGCTATCAGTTGAGCTTCAATATATCAAGTTATGACCAGATTTGGACTTTACTTGTGGGTGGCAGGGATACAGGTTTAGTGGTGTCCCCCCCTAATTAGGCACTAGCAAGACCTTTTCTCTTCCCTTACCATCAAGTTTCAATCAATACACAGGAATCTGTATTTTTGAAACATCTGTGCCTTGAATAAAGTTAAGAATTAGCCAACAGGTTCAGGAAAATCCCAATGTTGCTATTTTAAAATCAGGCTGAAATGAGCTCAGAAACTATCAATGACCTACAGCCATTTCCAGCTTAATTCTTGGGTCAAAATCAGAAGTTAGTCAGTGATGTATGATTGTATAATTTATTTCATCTCTGTATTTAGAGCCAGCCTGGGCTTTGCCACATACCTAGCTCCTGAGTTTTCCATGAACTTAACCTGCTCGTTTTTCCACTCCAACTCTTGGAAGAGCCCCAGAGTTGTTTGTTCTGCCTCTTCTGCTCTTGACGAGCACTTTAGGGCAGCCTGAGATGAGGACAGATACTCTGTGCCCCAAGGCCACACCGTCTTTGGCTCCAGCCTTTAAATGCAACACAGCCTTCAAGTATCTCCATTTATCCACTTGAAACCAAAGAAATCATGTAAGGCAGCTCTAATCCTCTTTGAGGAAAACACACACCTGAGAAACATTGGTGTTTGATCATTCAGATTCAGATTCTAATAGTTAACTAGAGCTGTCCACTACCTGCAATTGCCTTTTTTCCCCCCCTTTTGTTACAACACTTTCCACTAATACATCTCCACTCTGAATTAGCAAAAGCCACTTAATGTTTTCTTAATGACTCACATATAATCCCTGAAGCACTGTGCAGCTGGTTTTCTCCCTTCTATATAAATTTCTAAAAAAAAAAAAAACAAAACAAAACAAAAAAAACCCAAAAAAACCCCACCCAACCAATAAAATAAATTTGAATCTGCAAATGCAGGAGGATTTGCTCTGGGGTTTGCTGAGTTACCGCTGTTTTTCAGTGGCCTCTTTCTTTAGGTCGCTCCTGACTCATTCCAGAAACTTCCTAACAGTTCCTGTGTCAAGGGTCCCTTGGACCACAGAACTGCTGTTGCAAAATAAGTTGTTTTTCTGATTCCAAATGAGTTTCATCCACTCCAGGTTAAGGAACTGCTGTTATTTCCCCTTTGCCTTTATACTTTCTCACACAGTCATATGCATTTCTCAGGCCCTTGCCTCACAGTCCTGTTACTCCATGAGCTCTCCAGCACAGGCTGCCTCTCCTCTTGGGCACCTCTTGAGTTTGACAAAGCAAGGAACCAACTGGGCTGCAACCTCGAGGTAATACTGCCATGTTCAACCCCAGCTTCCGTGCACAGCTGCAGAAACACAACCAGTCTCCTTTAGAGGAAAGCTTACTAGGAACAGAGAATTAGTTTGAGGAAGAGGAGGCTGAGGGGAGACCTCATCCCTCTCTACAACTGCTTGAAAGGACATTGGAGAGAGGTTGGTGCTGGTCTCTTCTCACGGGCAATGAGCGACAGGACAAGAGGGAATGGCTGCAAGCTGCAGCAGGGTAGGGTTAGGCTGGACATNTTTTACCTTAATTGGATTGGGTTTTTTTACTAGCTTTCAAACATCTAAAAGCAAAGGGTGTTTTTCCAAGCCAGCGAGATTATTCATTTCTTTTTAATTAAAAATTTTTCTTCTCTGTGTTAATATTTTGCCATTTCTTGAATGCCCTAAATTTTCGAACTCACTTGTCCCTCTCTCCAACTGCTGCCAAATTAGATTTCTAGTAGCTTAAAAATCCAGAAACAGGCTGTGGGTTCAACTATAGTTTAGTACTTATTGTTTAAAGCCAATTATTTAGTATCCCTGGAATAATAACAATGGATTTATAAATATAGCAATCACTTTATATTTATCTCCTTAAACTTGTGCTTTTCATCATTGCCTATCCGTAAACACTATCAGACCATTATCCAGTCACAGGTTCATAAGACATAATTTGATTAAACATATTACAAAACTATTGAAAGGTGGGGTTTTTTTCCATCACGCTTTACCAGAACAATGAAGAGATGCCATGCACAGCAGTTCGCTCCTCACCATCAAATCACACACAAACCTTCTTTGTTTGCAAAGCTTCTTTGTCCTGTGATGCTTAATTAAGGATATAATGGAGAATATTATAGTCATTTTAGAGTACTTTGGAAGTAATGAGGCCTGAGGCAAAGCATGGAGTTCTATTTAACTCAACGTACAAGTGTTGGCAACGGCCTTTACAAATGGACCCTACTGCTATCACCATTTTCAGAAATAAGTTCCCTCTCTTCCTTTCCCTAATAAGCATACTTTTTAATTTCTTGGGTGCCATGTCTCTCAGCAGCATAAAGCTGTGTTTTGTAAAAAGCTTATCTTTCTCCCCTATTAAACAGCATGGCTGGAAAGCACACAATCACAGGACCTCAGGGATTGGAAGGGACCTTGAAAGCTCCTCCGGTCCAATCCCCTGCCCGAGCAGGAACACCCAGAGCAGGTCACACAAACGCCTCCAGGCGGGGCTGGAATGTCTCCAGAGAAGGAGACTCCACCACCTCCCTGGGCAGCCCCTGCCAGGGTTCCCTCACCCTCACCCTGAAGAAGTTTTTCCTCCTATTTCAGTGGAACCTCCTCTGCTCCAGCTTGCACCCATTGCCCCTTGTCCTGTCACTGGATGTCACTGAGAAGAGCCTGGCTCCATCCTCCTGACACTCACCCTTGACAGATTTATCAACATTCATGAGGTCCCCCCTCAGTCTCCTCTTCTCCAAGCTCAAGAGACCCAGCTCCCTCAGCCTTTCCTCCTAGGGGAGATGCTCCACTCCCTTCATCATCTTGGTAGCCCTGCCCTGGACTCTCTCCAGCAGTTCCCTGTCCTTCTGGAACTGAGGGGCCCAGAACTGGACACCATCTTCCAGATGGGGTCTCACCAGGGCAGAGCAGAGGGGGAGAACCTCTCTCCACCTACTAACCACTCATTTTATGTTGGTATAAAGTTCTTCCCAGTGGAAGATAGCTCCTGTTGCAGTGTTGTACGCTGCATCTATCATGTTAGTCACGTGGCTTGCAGAAGTATGGTAGCCACTTAGGCTAAATAAAGAAGATGTAGAGGGAAGTTTCATCCAGGAATCAACCAGCTCGATTTCACAAAGACTCACTGCAGTTGTATGGGTTTTCAAGAGGAAGAGCTCTCCCCACCTCAGTCTGCTGTTGAAGAAGACTAAGA
Organism: Jacana jacana; assembly: GCA_013400555.1. NCBI lineage: Eukaryota > Metazoa > Chordata > Aves > Charadriiformes > Jacanidae > Jacana > Jacana jacana. The sequence goes on from VZTM01042279.1 coordinate 38,824, forward strand.
TGGGGGTTGCAACTCAGCCAGGAGGCACAAACTTATCAGACCACGCTGCAATACGCAGAAACTAAATTAAGGCTATGACCACTATCATGTGGCAGTCCCTGGCTGGCATTGCTGTGGTTTCCAGGTCCTGGTGACAAGTCTCCACGTGGGTGTTCTGTCCAAGCTTGTTCTGTTATACACCTCCTGCCTTGCCCCCACCCCTCCAGCTCTATTGGGGTGAAAAGGAGAATTACTTTTGAGATGCACAGCCTTCCTAGAAAGGTTTCCTGCATCTATTTTCCATTTAAAGCTGACTTCCATAAAGGGTGTTTGAACTGTAGTAAAATAACAAGGTTTAATGAGTATTCTACAGAGAAACTATGCTACAGGTTGATGTAGGGGGAGATTGGGTACTTCTAATAGAGGTTTAAAATTTGTCTTAAACTCAGTTTTATTGATGTTTTTATTCTGATTCTTTTCATTGCTAAAAACCTTACGTTCTCAATGAGAACACCTTAAACATGCCAGTCTGCTCCCAGAGCAGGAGCCCTGAGCCGGGGTGAGCCAGGCTACATGCTGAAGCCATGAAAGACTGTCACCACACCAAAATATCTGCCTAAAGCCAAGCGAGAGCTCTCCGGCCCACTTCATGTTTCACACTCATTTACCTTCTCTATTGAAGCTGGTAAGTTTTGATGCAGAAATCTGTGAAGTGGCCTTTAAACTCCCATTCCCCCAGGGCAGAAGGCAGCGAGTTTCACTCTTCTGACTAAATGCAGGTCACAGCTCCAAGTTTTTGACTCCAAAAGTATCCCTGGAAGTCTTTTGTTAAGGAAACACTACAACCCATGGGCCCTGTTTGAAACCTCAACACTTACACCAAAGTAGAAAATGTCTCTGCTTCTCCCCAGACAGGACACAACAGGGAAAAGGAAACAAACAAACAAAAGGAGGATTTTTTTCAGGCAAGACCTTAAAAAAAATAAATATCCAAATTTGAGTGCTGTGCAAAAGCCAAAATGTAAAATTTAGCTGTCAATCCCAAGCAAAAATGTCTAGATAAACATCTCCCAACCACCTGGAGACACCAATTTGAGGCAAGCTTGTGGCTAGCACAGCTACGACTCAAGGTGCACAATGCAGAAGGAACAAGTCTGATCAGAACTCTGGCTGCTATATATTTATCTACCTGCCCTTTCTGATCAGCTTCAAAGCAAGGCCACATATTCATTCTTTATATTGATTTTTTAATTTTTTTTTTAAATTTTTACCCTAGACTGACATATCACTTCTTAAGCTAAGGAAATAAAATCAGATTATTTTTGGAGCCATGCACTCCAAGGCACTTCACATTAAACGGGAGACACTACAGGCAACTGGATAGCACCTGAGGCAATTTCCTATGTTTCTTCTCAGTAGCCAGCTGGAGTCTGGGCTAAAAATAGCCTTGCCACGACAGAATAATGAATCCCAGCCATAAGTGTATTTTGCAGCAATGCAATGAGGTCATTATCTGTGCCTTAATGGATGAATGGGGCGGGAAAGCGAGGGAAACTGTCATTGGGTGGCACAATAAAAATGCAGAATGAATGAAAGAAACTTGAGCAAATGTTATTCAAAAAGGGCCTGAAAATCATAACCTGCTTTCCTGTTTATGTTAGCATGGGAATAATTTACATAACATTAAAAATTGAAAATACTCATAAGAAATTCTTAGCTGGCAATTCGTCCGCATGAGCAATTACTGCTCTCTGGGCTCTGTGGAATTATTCTGTTTTATCTATAGGATATTTCAATAATTGCACCATATATCTGATAGAGTACAACAGTAAAGGAACAATATTCCACAGCTAATCTACAATGCAATCAAATAAGCTGAAGCAACAACAGGCTCTTCTCAGTGACACCCAATGACAGGACAAGGGGCAATGGGTGCAAGCTGGGACAGAGGAGGTTCCACTGAAATAGGAGGAGGAACCTCTTCAGGGTGAGGGAACCCTGGCAGGGGCTGCCCAGGGAGGTGGTGGAGTCTCCTTCTCTGGAGACATTCCAACCCCGCCTGGAGGCATTCCTGTGTGACCTGCTCTGGCAGGGGATTGGACTGGAGGAGCTTTCAAGGTCCCTTCCAATCCCTGAGATTCTGTAAACAACAAAATACCAGAACACCAAACCCAATCAACACCCACCTTCCCACACCCCGTCTTAAAAATCTCTAGAGAAAGCCACCAAAACCCAAGCTCCTATCCAGGCTCCTTCAGCCTCTCCTCACAAGGGCTTATTTTCCAGACCCCTCACCAGCTCTGGATCTACTCCAGCTCTTCAATGTCTTTTTTGGGGGGAAGGGGCCCAAAACTGGACCCAGCACTCAAGATGGGGCCTCCTCGAATGACAGTGCCCAAGCGAGGTAAGATGCCTTTAGATGAATATATAGCAAAGGCCAAGAAAGCTGAAGGGAGTAGTTAATGACTGACCTAGTTAGCCCAGCAGGTTCAGGAGAGGAACCTACACTAGAACATCTGCTGGGAGCCCTGGATCCAGGAAAGCACAGGGCCTGCCTGGTTTGAATCGAGCTGCCTCCTTGAGTTCAGTGGCAAAGCTTAATTGCTCATTGTGCAATGCCATCAGAACACAGGTTTGCTTGGTTAGAGCATGACTCTATATCTAGAACCCCCATGCATTAGCAGAGAAAAACACAGCACTTAGGCCTTGCATAGAAGCACAATATGTAAAAAGCAGGAGAAGTAAAAGCAATTTTTGAGGCAGCCCAGCTATCGGCAACGAACAATGTAATGACAAAGCTTCAGCCTAAAGAACAGAGACACCCCCTGATGCTGCCAGCATTTATTGCCCCACACCTCCCTACCACGAGTAATCTCTGGGATTCAATGGGACTTTGCAGAATAGTGAAATTAAACCACGTAGCACCACCCCGAAGGCACAGTTCTGAAACCAATACCAGCTACACACTCCGCTCTATTTGTTCTTTTCTCTCTCCTGCTCAGCAAAAGAACAAAATGATGATAAAAAAATAATCAGAAAACTTTTATGACAAAGACCATGATTCTCTCTCCATTTGATGAGAAAGAGAAGACATTATCAGCACAACTGCACAAATGTTAACAGTCTGGTGATGAGGATAAGTTCAAGTCGAATAGGTTGGCAGAGACTGACCTAGCAGATCTGCTGGGCCTGGACACAAGCCTATTTTTGTCTCTGATCCCTTTCTTTATCTGGAGAGAGGCCAGGACAATGAGCCTTACACAAGTCCTGAAGTTAAACACCTGAAGGTAACCTGAATCCAGGTTACAACAACAGCCACTTCCAGCTTCTAGAGTCTGATTTCCATTGCAACCATTTAAGTCTGCTCATTTGCATTTCTTCCTTATATCCATTGCTTATATCCACTCCAACTCGGTATTTTTGAAACAAATTCCTACTGCAGAGCTTCTCAGGCAAGGAGTTTGCCTGAGTGCATACAGAGAGCAGGCTGAATATAGTCTGTCCCTGTACACGGTACATCTGCTGGAGCTTCTGATGATACAACACTTGGGAGGCTGTGTCTCTACCTTGGGGCTTGGCAAATCCATTTACAGTAGGCCAAGCAAGCTTCTCGGGGAGAAGACCCATAGCGAGGGCCACAGAGTACTGCCCCTGTGAGCAGGATTCAGTTCACTACACCAGCTTAAACCCCCAGCTGGGATGGGTTTGGTCTGCAAGCCCAGACTGAATTGCAGGGGCTGAGGTGCCGTTTGTTTCCCCGCCGCTGTCTCCGAGAGAAGTGAAAGGCCAGACAGCGATAACATCTTAGATGACTGCAGCTATTTTCTTACATAAACATTAGGCAGAATCATAGAATTGTGTAGGTTGGAAGGGACCTTTAAGATCATCTCATCCAAACACCAACCTCACTCTGACAAAACCCATCACTAACCCATGTCTCAGCACTGGGTCAACCCGGCTTTGCAATCCCTCCAGGGATGGGGCCTCAACCCCTGCCCTCGGCAGCCCATCCCAAGGCTTCACAACCCTTTCCATGCAAACATTGCTCCTCATCTCCAATCTGAACCTCCCCTGGGGCAACTGGAGGCCGTTTCCTCTTGTCCCATTGCCTGGGACTTGGGAGAAGGGACTCACCCCCCCCAGCTGCACCCTCCTTTCAGGGAGTTGGAGAGAGCAAGAAGGTCTCCCCTCGGCCTCCTCTTCTCCAGGCTGAACACCCCCAGCTCCCTCAGCCTCTCCTCACAAGGCTTATTCTCCAGACTCCTCACCAGCTTCTGGTTGCCCTTCTCTGGACCCGCTCCAGCTTCTCAATGTCTTTTTTGTGGTAAGGCCTGACAGAAGAGAGGCATCATTAAGTGGTCAAAGCATGTACTTAAGATTTTCTTAGGTGATGGCATAGCATGAATTGAGCTGAGGGAACCCTTAGAGGCATGGACCTGTAAAGAACTGGATTAACAATGAAGAAGATATACCATACTACCTATTAGCTTTTGTTTCCAACTTTGGAAGTCTGGACTTGAATTATGCTTTAAGCTGTGACTTCAGCTTCTACTAAATATCAGGTTTGTTTCTGGCGAGTCTAGCAAACTTTGTAAGGGCATGTTTTAAGTAGTCGATGCAGTTGTAATAGATGATCTACCCAGGCATTGCAGTCCCAACATCAGAGGGACTGGAGATCATTGGTGCACATTGTGAATCAATATTTAGAAGTCATACTATAAACAAGACCTGAGATGCAAACCTTTAACAGCAACAATTGATTAAGCTTTCGTGCATCTAAACATTAATAAATACTCTATTAACTCATTTCAAGTATTTCTTTATCATAAAGAAGCATCTCCAAACTAGTATTGATTGTTACATGTTCAAATCAGGTATTGGAATAGAAAGTAAAAGAATTTGCCAGAAAGCCACGTCACCCTCCCCCCATAGATATTAACACTCAAGTGTTCTTGCTTTTCACAGGTTTGCCAAAAAAAACCCACCCAGATTTTATTTTAATACGTTCTACATCAGTGGATTAAATTACAATCAAGCCACTTTGAACTGGAGAACAGTTCCTGGAAAGAAAGAAAGAGCGGTGAATGTGTAAGAGTTGAGAAAGGGTTAAGTAGAAATGTACTAGAAAAAAGCTGAATTACAGAATTGTAGGGATTGGAAGGGACCTTTAGAGATCTTCCAGTCCAACACCCCCCTGCCAGAGCAGGTAGACAGAAACTGCATCCAGGCAGGTTTGGAATGCCTCCAGAGGTGGAGACTCCACCACCTCTCTGGGCAGCCTCTGCCAGAGCTCTGACACCCTCAAAGGGAAGAAGTTCCTCCTCACGTTGAGATGAAACTTCTTTATACTCCAGCTTGTGTCCATTGCCCTTTGTCCTGTCACCAGGCACCACTGAGAATAGCCTAACCCCATCCTCTTGATATCTACCCTTTAAATATTTATAAGCACTGATGAGGTCCCCTCTCAAATCTTCTCCAGGCTGAGCAGTTCCAGGTCTTTCTGCCTTTCCTCATAAGAGAGCTCCATTCCTTTGATCATCTCTGTAGCCATCTGCTGGGCTCTCTCCAGCAGATCCCTGTCCTTCTTGAACTGGGGAGCCCAGAACTGGACACAGAGCTCCAGACGGGGCCTCACCGGGGCAGAGCAGAGGGGGAAAATAATTTCCCTTAACCTGCTGGCTATGCTTCTTTTTAATGTGCCCCAGGAGACCACTGGCCTTCTTGGCCACCAGGGCACACTGCTGGCTCATGGTCAATGCTGTGCACACTACAGCACAAACAAAAAGGGACAGAGGAAGGAAGCATATTATAGAATTAAGAATTTCCATTACAGCTTGATATCAGCCTATATCAAGTATTTATCTTCCTTTAGAAATTCTGCTTTCAAGCATATTCACACTGCTTGGTAAAAAAAACTAAACCCAACCCCAAAACCACCAAGAAACCACACACCAACAAACCTGCTCAATAAGTGCTTGAATCAATATCCTCTCTCCTCACACAGGTCTGATACAACACTGAATAAAGTTACACCTGTCTAGTACAGCAAACATACTACATAGAGAAACACGGTGGCTCCCAAGCACCAAAGAGAGACACAGAATATTGCAGTAGTATTATTAAATGGGAAAAAACAAAGTTTTAATGCTTCCTTTCCCAACACCACTGCTGAACACAGCTGCCACTTCCCCAACTTTGTCTCCTCCCGATTGATGCCATCCCCAGGTATATCCCGACGCCATCCCCAGGTACATCCCGACGCCATCCCCAGGTACATCCCGACGCCATCCCCAGGTACATCCCGACGCCATCCCCAGGTACATCCACTACCTTCTGTTCTACCCAGCTTTTAATGCAGTTTAAGGGCTGGCTCTTGACCAAGACACAGTCAGGCCACCTCTCCGCTATCTCATATAATAAATGAGGGCTTCTTTATCTTAGTTTATCTCCTCTTTGACAACATGGGAACAGAAAGCAGCGAGAATGCTCCCTGCACTGGCGTAGGCAGCATTAATTACAGGGTACAACACCTGCCGAGTCAAAGCAAGCACATACCAGAGAGAACCCACATAAGCTTCATAACTGGAATAAATGCAGGGCATTTAAAAGCTATTTGTTAATGGAGCCAGAACCGAGCACAAAAGTCCCTCCATTCAGCAGTGTGCAATAGCGCTTTCAATTTAAGGACTACATCCCTGTTGATGGGATTTTCTAATTCAAGGCACTTGATTAAAATTCTGTGACCAATATAGGCTTTAGATTCCCAGCTCAGCTGCACGCAGGGTATGCTCCAACACAGCTTCAGATAGATTTAGCCCGGATTGCATTACAGATGTTATAGCCAGACACTATCAATAGCTCTCGCTTTGAGCTTGCACGCCAGTCAGGCACTTGTTATAAAGGTGAGACTGTTTGGGGAATTTTTCTTCAGTGACAACAAACCAGTACACTTTCAATTTCTCTAAACAGGTTTATTTGTCCGCTTAAGCTGCCTGGTTTATTGCCTCAGAAAATACAATATTCTCCAGTGTTTCTCCCCGAGACGCCACACACCCCACCTTCTCCCACACATGCCACATACAGACCAACTCAAACACGTGAGAAAAAACCAGCCAGACTCAAGAGCCCTCACATCACTGCTGTAGATGTTGCCCCCATAATAAAGGCGAGCCTATTCCCATCCAGTTATTCGCGTGGCACACTCTTCCCCGCAACACCCGATCCCGACGGCTGCAGGAGGGACAGTAGCACAGACCTAACAGAAGCAGCAGACTCAGATTTTACCACAAGGGTGGATGGATGAGAGGAAAAACCTTTGTGAGTGGATTCACTCCCTGCGTCTTTCCTCCCCCTTAAACCAGCAGAAGCCATAGAAATTAGAGCAGCCCCAAAGACATGTCTGTCCCGCAGCCCCATGTAGAGGACACAAAGCGACACCTCACCGTCAGGCTCTCAGTTTAGTTGACCACGTATGTCTAACACCAGGTATTAGACCACTGACTGAAGGAGATGGTTCAGAGGGACATTCCCCTCCACTGGCTCCCAGGTCACTGCAGTGAGTGACAAACGTTACCAAGTTTTATCCAGTTCAAGTTGCAACAACTGCACCAACATCCCCTTCCTTACCATAAAGACAAAATGCTTTGAACCAGGAGCCTCAGACCCAGCCCCCATAAACCATGTCAGAGAATCAAGGAAAGCCTGACTCCACTTTTGTCTCACTGGGCTGGAGTTCAGGGTCAGCTCCTGCCATCCCACCCCCAGCAGATATCTCTTTGTGATCTGCATCTTGGCTCCTTCGGTAAACATTACTGTGCCAGAAAAACACATAGCACATGGGAGAAGCTTTTGTTCTAGGGTTGTGAGATTTAATTTCTCTTTTAAAAGACAGAGAGAGAGAGACAGTACGATCCCTTGTAGCATCAGCTAAGCATTATGAATCCCCATCCCCTGTCATTTTTGAGACTATCTGATTAAAATCAAGAAGTCTATAATCGCAGCCATTACTTCAATGTGGAAATTAGGGGTATTGTTAATTCTTTTCAACGTGTATCAGCTCCCTTCTAATTGGATCTATATTCATTACTGAAACTGAAATTAAAGAACAGCTATGAAAGGCTTTTGATGTCAGCTGTATATATCATGCCTTGAATTAAGTTACAAAAATGGTTAATGCTTTATATGAATCTTTAAGTACCTATTTCATTCCATTTAGTTGTGCGCGTCCCGAGTGCTGGAGTGCTCACTGAGGTACTGCACTACTGCAGCAGACTCCTAGGCTGGGTAAAGTAAAGGAGCTCTTTCCATTCCAACTGCTGAAAAATGCATAGATCTTGGCACCCACACACCCCCCCCGTCCTCTCCTCCCCCCGAAATCTGTTGGTTTTGAATTGATTTGTCCGCCGGGTGCAGGAGCTGCTCAGTGAACGAGGTGCAGGACAGGGAAGAGATAGATCCTTTGAGTGGAGAAGAAAGGAAACGCTTGTTCTCGATTTCAGAAGATGGGTATCAGACAGAAAACTTAGCAGAACTCCCCCCTTGCCCCCAGATTATTATTATTTTTTTTTTAGTGAGTATATAAACAAACAAGTGCATTGTACCAGCCTCTCAAAAGGCTAAAATCCCCCTTCTCCCACTTTTTGCCATAGAGCAGTAGCATATGAGTATTTATTCTTACTTTCAAAACCTAAACCTCATAATATCCTTTCTGCTTGTCTAATGGGACACAAAACCAGGCAGAACGATGGCCAAGGAGTCTCCTTTGGCTCAACTAACCCAGTCTGGGGAGGCAGAGGAGGGAGAAAAGGTTGCTCCAATATTTTTGAATTCAGTTCTGTTTTCCAGCTACCAACAACCAACACTTCAACTAAGTAGACAAAAGAAACAAGCTCTTCTTTGCCTCATAAAGCTGGTTAATGGAAGAGAAGGGAAGACAACACAGCAGCTGGTCCAGGAGGCAAGTTTGCTGCACTCTGAGCCATCACAGAGCAATTTCAACAAGAGCGGACAGGAAAACAGGGGGTACAGTCCAGAAACCTGCCTCTGTGTGTCACAAACCAGTGTTTCCCAGCAGGGAGAGACCAGAGATCTCTTACTTGAATTCTTCTTCTTTAGGCCAAGGGTCTTTATCTAGTGCTTACAGTCCTCTGAGAGGGGCTCTTAAGAGAGGGCTTTTAGAGGGGTATTAAAGCATTCTGAAGCATGTTACACTTTAATTTCTGTATGTGAAATTACCAGAGAACACTATCCCTCTGGTAAGAGCTTTTAAGGTCCACAATCAAAACCCATCTGTTTTGTTCAGGTGTTTTCACAGAAAAGCCTGGAGCAGACCAGCCTTCAAACTTTCAAACAACTTTAAAATAGTTACTTCTTACAGAGGTTTGGTTTGGGTTTGTTTGGTTTTTTTTTTTAAAAAATTCCTATTAGCACAGCAAACCTCAGCTGATCCACTACAAAATAAGAGTATAATTTCTAACCAGAGCACCTTCCCTTCTGGAAAAACCAGATTCATTTTTCAGTGGGAGTCTCTTGCCTGAATGTCCCCGCAGCCAGCTGAGAGCCATCAGCAGCAGTGATTGTTCCAGCCTCTGTATTTGCCTCCTCTGCCCGTCCTTATCTTCCCTGCTGCAGATTTACCCTCTCTGACTCCTCAAAGCAGCATATCAGACATTTGCTCCAGCCCTTCAGAAAAGTGGCAGACGAGCCATCCAAATTTTATTTGACCAGAACAAAACCTTAGAGTAATTAATGTAAAGTAGAGTCAAAGATACCTGGCTGAAGAAACAGTATGTTCCATTCACACCAATTATCCTCCTTATAGTTCACCAGTTTGCAGTGCTAAAAAGCCATTGATGAACTTTATCACTGACAGCATTACTTTCTAATCTTAATTCTTTTAGGATTATTAGCTTTAAGTTAGCTTCATGCAAGTGGCTTTATACTAAAATTCAATTGAAAAGTAATGCTTAGATGCAGCAGTATCTACAGAACAAAGCAGCACTTTCATTCAAGCAACTGTTTGCAATCACTTATTTCACTTGCTGCTATTCACAACCCCTGAAAAGTTGTTTCCTAGAACATTTTTTAAAAATTAAGTTACAGTGACACATATGGAATGAGTTAAAAAAAGAAACAAAACCAGACAACAAACCATTAATCACACCCTCTAATTTTCAATTGACTTCAAAGCTTGCATGAATTCTCTTTGCTTTCTCCAACTCCCTGAACATTTTCCCTTGCCCCATCACCAAGCCTTTCACAGTGGTTGTTAGAACCCCCTCTTCCTAACACAGTAGCCCCTCCTTAGACAAGGGACCCACATGGGGGAATAAAAAACCCCACCTTTTTTTCTTCAAGAACCTTGCGACAGAAATGGTTTTAAATAGGGAAACTTGACTAGAGACATCAATGAAATCATCAAGCAAGTATCTGCTGGAGGCAGCAGCGCAGGAGATTTTAATCAGATTTTTTTATTTTGGCCTATAGTTGGTTATTTTTATTAATTGAGATATTTCATCACTCTGAGCAATAGGTGCTTCTTTAGAGTATACCTAATGAGCCTATGAGATACACTGCGCTTACTTGCAGCAATACCTGTTAGTAGCAAGAAAGGCTATATCCAAGAACAACATGCAGACTTGCCCACCAACCCCACAGTAAGTAATTTAAGACCACTGAAGGGAAATCCAGACCAGGAAGACAAACCTCCACAGTGGGATCCACACATCTAGATTTAAAAACCTGCAATCATTTTAGAGATCCCTAGGCTTGCGTGGCATCCATTCACAGTTAGTGGATGTAACAAGCAAGATACTCTAAGCAATAGCATTATTCTAGGTGCCTTAAGGTACTCCACAAATCCACCTCTACTTACACTCCTGATTTTCCCTCTCCCCTATCTCTTTGTTCAGTACACAAACTGAATCAAGTCCCTAGGAATAGAATTCAAAACCACAGACTACATAGAGAGATGTTAAGTAGTACCCAAGAAGTAAAGTTGAGCACAAGGCAGAACAGACCCATTACAAGTAGTTAAAACAGGCTTATAACCTCCACATTTGAGCAGGAACTGAAGCTTATTAATAATAAGAATAAAATCCCATCTTTGCCTGGGATTTACCTGGCTGCCAGATTCACAGAGTAGGTCCTCACGTTCCTGGAGGGTTTCCTGGCTGTAAGTCAAAGGGAGATGAAAAATGTCCTCCTACAACGTGGTTGCAGCCTTATAACATCAGAGCTCGTCGTGTCTCCTAAGAAGATCAGCTGTGCACACACAGCTCCAGCTGTAACTTATCATGTACTCAGGGGCTGCCTCCCTTATCAAGCCCCCTGTGACCCTACAGCCTGTCTGGGGGTGCCCAATCAGTGCTTGGTCACAAGCACAGCCTGGAAACTTCCACATTAAACAGGAGGGGCTTGGAGAGGTCAAGCAATACCTCCAGGTTTACTTGGGGCCATCACAGAAGAGATGGATCTGAAGATGTTTTGCTAAACTAAGGAGTGAAATGGTTCTGGCCAGAAAGGTGTGTTTGAAAACTCTTCTGCTGTAAGAAAATCGAGAACACTAAGCAGTCCTTTTATCCACATCCTCAAAAAACCCCAAAGAGACACAAAAACAACAGAGGTAAGGCTGACCCATGCAGGACCCCAGCTGGGCTGGCTGGCACCATGCTCCACTCACACAGCTGGGAGCACAGGTGCTGTGGATGGTGAGAAGAAAGGGGGCAGAAGGAAATGGCTTGAACAGCCAGGTGGTTCCTTTTCTAGCGTGTCACCTGGAGTTCATGCTCTCCAGCAAATAAAACACTAACCAGAAAGAGCCATCTTCAGCTCCTTGTTCCACTGCAGTAAATACACTCCTAACTCACAGATGGGCATTTAATTCATGATCACAGAACCAGGGAATTGTCAGAGTTGAAAGGGACCTCTAGAGCTCATCCAGCCCAACTCCCCTGCTAAAGCAGGGCTGCCCAGAGCACAGCACTCAGGGCTGCATCCAGGAGGGGCTGGAAGGTCTCCAGAGAAGGGGACTCCACACCCTCCCTGGGCAGCCCCTGCCAGGGCTCTGACACCCTCACCCCAAACAAGTTCCTCCTCGTGTTCCAATGGAACTTCCCATGTTCCAGCTTGTGCCCGTTGCTCCTCATCCTGTCACTGGGAACCACTGAAATGCTGTCACATTCACTGACCACGTCAAAAGAGCCCTGCTGGTCCCAGCCACCACTGCACAAGCCCAGCAGCCTGTCACGTGCAGCAGGATAGTGTCTAACTAATAGAGAAGGATTATAAATTCTGCCTAGAAGAATCACTGTCAATCTTTTGCTGAAAGTTATGTTTAACATCCTTACAGAGAAAAGCAGATTTTGGTTTTGAAAGAATTTTCCTAAGCAAATGTCTTGAGGATTTTTGCTTAAATAGTAGTCTATTCTGAAAGAGAATCGAGTATTAATAATTGGGCTAAAGAGGAACTGGGTGTCTTGGCTGCTTGTACATCTTGACCAACAACCCATTTTATCCTTTACCTGCCAGTGAGAGCTACAGGGCCAAGTCTCTTCTGCTTTGCAGTGGCAGAATCCAGTGGCCTCAGGGCTATGAAACTGAAACAAAACCTTTGTCAGGACTGGGGAAGTATTCTGAACTCTATCCATGCAGGTTACTTTGCTGTTGTATATTTTTACAGCTTCTGGTCAGAAAACAATTTGGCTCTCTATACATACATGTACAGGTAGCCCAGGGCTGACAACAGGAGATGGTCTTCTCAAGACTGTCCTGCTCAGCTGCAGCCTTTGTCACCAGCAACCCTTTTAGTGGGAGGAAGCAGAGCAGAGCACTCCTGAGATTTCCATCTGCTCAGCCAAGAGATGGGGCAGGGGGGCAATAAGAGATGGGATAATTTGCCCCTTCTGTCAGGAAATAAAGGATTTAAGTCTCCAGGAATGTCAGATACATGCTCTACCAAATTTGGCTCTTAATGACAATAGAAGGAAGAAAGGAAGGAAGGAAGGAAGGAAAGAGAAGCTCCTTTAAAACTGCAGCTATATGTGGGATGCTGCTAGATGCAAGGGAGCTGCCAGCTTTCTTAGTGTACATTACAAGTAGGTAATTAAAAGCCCTTTACAACCACCACTTATGTAAAAAAATAAAAACAAAAGCCCCCAACACATAAAATAAAGAAAAACAAACCCCCTAACTATAGAAATAGAAATAGTTGTTATTCTTTATTGTACTTCATAATTATGGGTAATGATTTGTTTTTCATATTTATGAGATTGAAATACTGCATCAAGCTGTTCAGATTTGCTTTTATCTTTCTCAGGCCATAGAATAGATGGTTTGATCACAATCTTTGCACAAATTCTACAGGAAATATTGAAAATTATTTCTTTTCACTAATTTCTTGTCATAATTAAATACAAAGCACAGCTCAAAAATAATTCTGGACAAGAAAATTACCAGTAATTAACTCTGTACTCTTAGTTCCCCCCTCGCTCCCCCTCTCTCTTTTTTTTTTAAAAAAAAAAAAAACAAACAAAAATAGTGCCTGTTTTTTAAGGAACAAAAACTTCAGCAATCTCTGTCTGCTCATCAGTCTGTTTTCTTCTCCTGGACCTTTGGACCTCTTAGCTAACTTGAAGTGAATTTGACAGAGGAGCAGAAATCTTAAAGACAATTATGTTCCAGGAATTTTCATATGAATTGACGGCTGGCTGGCTGGAGAAAAGACCCAAAGAAGTTCTCCCCAGGAGGAAAAGGGCTGCAGCATGAATTTAACCCTCATCTGCTGGGCTTCACCCACCCAGCAGTTTGCCTACTCAGTGACTGGGCAGCGTATCCACCCCTCAGCTTTGTCCCCAGTACGTACAAGTTCTCACGCACCGGGTGATCAGGGGACACATGAGCAAACCGAGAGCAGGGCGATGAGAAGCCTGTGAGGAGCCCCTGCAGTGGGTAGGAGCACAGGGGTTAGATTAGGGAAGTTGTTCCTGGGACATAAACCTAGCAATTCCACTACACTTGAGCCCAAAAGACATCTTTTGGGGGATGCAACTCAGCTAGAAAATGAAAACAAACGCGCAAAGCTGAAAAGCCTCTTCAGTCAGCTACATCACAGCTTTTTGTTCTCTCTGGCCACAGAACAAACCAGAAACTCCACAAAGATTATTTCTTTATTTTTTTCCTTGAGGGAAGGAGTCTAAGATTAAGCAATAATCAATAGCAGGCTGTAAATAAACCAATCTCTTAATGGATCGCAGAGGGACTTCACAGATCTTCGTGCTGCACAGCAGCCGTTTCCAAAAGAGCAGGCAGTCCTCTTTAGAGAGCAGAGACAATGTCTGTGCCAAAGAAAGGTCAGAGTCCACGGCAAGAGGACAGGCTAAACTTCAGAAAGCCCAAAAGGCACTGAGGTGGTAGGATGGATCATTCTCTCTTACTGGCCAAGGCACCCTGAAGCCACTGCTCTGTTGCACGGAACACGTGGCAGTTCTGAATGTCAGACCTACAGAAAGCAAAAGCCCTCAAAATAATACAGAGATCAACCTGCAACAGCTTAACCTTTTTAAGAAGAACCTGGAGGATTCAGAAATAAACCTTCTCCAGGTAAAACGCAGTCTGAGGCAGTGCTGCTGATTTGACAAAATGCAGAATTCTCTCTATTTGCAAAATAACTCCAGCTGCTGCCACAGAAGCCAAGGATTAGAAACCAGCAGCATTAAAACCTGACTCATCACAAACCTCTAATATTCACAAGCACTAAAACTTTTTCAAGTGTAGCTCAGCCACCTCTGACCACATCACTGGCTACCTTTTAAACTGTCTTTTTACATTTTCGCTCCCTCCCAAGCTGTTACCACCCTCAACCTCTCCCTAAAGAACAGCCAACCCCTCTTTACTCTTTCCCATGGGCCCAGTTTTGCCCGTTTTATGCTTTTATACAATTACTGGTGACATGCTAGCGTTACAGTAATTTCAATCTTGGTCAGCAATTCTGTAAAGTTCCTACCCCCTATTTTGAATTTCTATTCATTGAGCTTGGAATAAAGCTGACATCTCTAGCTCAGACATCTGAATTTTGCTGATGTTCTGCTCCATTCCATGGCTGAGGAGGTAGCAGATGGCTGGAAAAGATTCAGACAAGTATCTAGCCAGGGAGACAGCAAATACAGCTAGAGGATTTTATCTACTGTGCAGCGTCCAAGAACACAGAGAAATGCACTGAACTGGTCAAAAGAAGGAGCTGGAAGGTTGGAAGAAGAGCAGGGATGGTGTGGAGCTGGCTGTATCTCAAAGCAACCTGGAGAAGCATTGACATTCTTAACATTATTCTGGATTTCTGACAAATTCCCCACATGATCTTAACTCTATTGTTTCTATTTTAAGTAGCAGGACAGTCCTTTCTAGATGGTACTGGTGCCCCAAGGCTTTGGTCCTGCATGCTGTTCAACAGAGCCTTAACACCAGTATGGGCTCCTTGAATTCTCATACAGACATCAAACCCTGTCACAGCAACTTACAGCTCAGAACTTAGTTTAAATGTGAGGAGTATAGGTCAAAGACTACGGTCTGACATAGCAATGTAATGTACTATCTATATTATTATATAACACAATAGCTCAAAAAACAGAAGCCTTTATTAAATCTGAGAACTTACCAGTGGTGAAGGCAAGTTACCAGTGGTGAAGGACTGACATTAAAAGCTACCTGAGAGGTGGGATAAGAAAGTAGGAGGCAGAGCTTGCCTGACCTCCAGAACCACAGGAAGACATGGAGGAATCTGGGGGTTCCCCGCCAAGTCCAGCTGATCCACTCACAAGCACCAGAGTCTCAGGGCACATTAGTGTGTGTGTGTGGTTAGTAGGTGGAGAGAGGTTCTCCTCCCCCTCTACTCTGCCCTGGTGAGACCCCATCTGGAATATTGTGTCCAGTTCTGGGCCCCTCAGTTCCAGAAGGACAAGGAACTGCTGGAGAGAGTCCAGGGCAGGGCTACCAAGATGATGAAGGGAGTGGAGNAAACTGGCAACACGAGAAGTGCATCTGATGGGTATATTAGGAAATTAAAACAAACCTGGAGAGCAAAGAGAAGTGCTGGTTCTTGAAAGGCAAAGACAGCAGCAGTTCTGGAGTTAAAAAGTAGTCAAGACAGCCAGCATTAATTAAAGTTGGTTGGACAGACATCAAAAATATGCTAAGAGAGGTCAGTAGGTCATGAACAACACTACTGAGCTAATGGAGAGAAGACAGAGCAGAGCTGTGAATCCAGTCTTCTCAGGAGGGACAGAGACTTTGTGAGGAGAGTGGGTATGACCTCAGGTAACTGGAATCTTCCCTGGAGCTGCCATTCCCCTTGTGACTCATTTCCATTTATTTGCTTTACCAGTTCTCCTCTCCTGTTGGTTTCTACCATACTGTTCTCATTTGTGCTTTGCTGATTTGACACACTTGGGAGTTCTGGGAGGCAAAAAGAAGATGTACTGTTTGGATCCTCAGCTGTAGAGAAAGAAGGTACATACATGATAACAACTGCTCATTTATGGTGACCTAAATCTTTAGATTCAGAACATCTTTGGACATGCCTGCACATCTGCAGAAGGCGAGCAAAGCCTCTGCTGTCTTCCTGCTATCAGAGGCATAGGACATGAACATTAAGAGAGGCACCACCTACAAGTCTTATCTTTTGAGATGCCTGAGGAGCAGCTGTGAGAACAAAGAATATGACCAAAACGTCTAAAACTGCACAAGAAATCAACAGGAAGTAAGCCATGGCAAACGCAGGCACGAGAAATAAAGTCATACAGGAGTGAGACAGACATCTGGTATGTATCTCAGCAAGTTTGGGATTTTCAGAGCAAACAGCAAAGAAACATAAACAAATAGCTTATTTATGATGTGGTTTAACATACAAAAAGCCTAATAACAATCAAATTTCCAGATGCCGGTAACTTTATGTTTCTGGCAACTCGAGCCATGCAGCTCACCTGCTTTATATCCCTGAGCAGCTTGGGTTATACGACTGTGCTGCTTTAAAACATAACTCAACCCGTTCTTCTGGGGCCTAATTTAAGATACACTTTTCCCAAAAGCAGCCATTTAGCATTTGGCAGTTAGATGGCACGATTTTTGCTCTCAGAACGTGAAGGAGATAAGAAAATAAAAGGAATGGGTAGATCACTTGGCTTAGATTTGGCTACAGAGAAAGTAAGAGGGATTTCTGCGGTTCAAGCTGAAACTGAGAAATCTGCTTGACATCTTATGGCATTTCCTTTCTGAATTGCTGGAACTGAACAACACATCAGATGGCTAATGTTCAAATAATACAGAAAACGTGTGAAAAGGTGGGGTTTGTATCCATATTTTTTACTTGGAAAGAGGAGTTCATGAATTCAGGGGCAGACCCTGCAGAGATCCAGGTGCACAAACAGGGGTAACCATGCAAGTCAGGGAGAGGAGTGGTGCCTCTGAACATAGAATCATAGAATCATAGAATCATTTA